>JAQGAF010000774.1:0-40832 GCA_034687865.1 Kryphioiulus occultus | reverse complement strand
CGAGAATAGAGAGGGGAGAGAGAGAGAGGCGTACGTACGTACGGCTGAAAAGATCGGTCGCCGGCGCGCCCCCTGTGGCGAGAGAAGGCGCAACCGGTTTGGGGGAACGTGGGACGAGGCTAAGATAAAAGCCTTGTTCGAAAACGGTACGAGTAAAATTGTTTGGAAGGGAAAATAAATGGTCAATGGTTTGAACTGTCATGGAAGTGAAATAACGAAACCGAAGTGTGGGAAAATTGAATATGAAGGATTTTTCGAAATTTTAAAAAAGACAGAAGCGTAATAGCGTGCTAATTGGATGGTGTGTGGGTAACTGATTTTATCGATGGGGCAAGGGTGTCCATCCAAAACAGACTTCAAATGCTTCCTGGTGAATCGTTTTGGTTTCAATTTACAGTACATGTACAGTAGATAAATGTAGTCCCATCCTATGACCCAAATGCTTCGTGGCTACTTTATCGTTGAAAATTGAACATTGCGGCTTCTGCGTGCCCCTTGAAAATTAACGAGGGGGTGGCAACAGCATAGGCTGGCAACCCTTAAAACTCATGAACACTTTGAAGGCCAGCCTGACTTCAGACTTAAATGATTTGGCTACACTGAAAGGACTTCAGTGGGACTGGGATTTCAATACTACCTCAAAGAGTTCAGTTGAGGAAGTCCCAGTAAAGTCTGGACGTTCCATGGAAGTCAAAGACCCAACGAAGTTACCAAGTCCCAAAGAGGTTACCAAGTCCCGACGAGGTTACCAAGTCCCGACGAAGTTACCAAGTCCCGACGAAGTTACCAAGTCCCAACGAAGTTACCAAGTCCCAACGAAGTTACCAAGTCCCAACGAAGTTACCAAGTCCCAACGAAGTTACCAAGTCTCAATGAAGTCACGAAGTCCAAATAAAGTCCCAACAAGGCCAGGAAGTCCTAATGAAGTCTGGAAATTCCGCAGAAGTTCAAGGAAGTCCAATTAGTCTTACTGAAGCCCTGAAGTCCATTCGAAGTCCCACTGTATAGTATTTGAGGTCTGAAGTCAGATTAAAGTCTCTCTGAATATTCACTGAATTCCATGAAGTCACTGAAGTGTTAACGAGACTACACTCGCCCTCACTTCCAGAGTTTCAGTGAATTTAGTAACTGAACTTTACCCTCAGCACTGCAACTTCAGCGACTTCAGCACTGCAACTTCAATTAATGCGTTCAAAATTGAAATTTTAATTACTTCAGCATATGTATTGAATCTTTAATGGTTTCAGCACTGAAACTAACGACTTCAGCACACCCCTGGTTTGAAGATGTGTTTCTGTAATTCTGTTGTCAAATCCCAGTACATGTACCCGATGATGTCCCGGTCTCAGTATTGGGCACCCTAGGGACTAGAATTATTACTATCAATTTCAACGAAAACTGATCATGTAATGGGTGCAGTTTTGCTGGATTGATGTTTCATTCTCAATACTGTCGATTATCCGAATTTTCGGATAACTTACTGTGAGTATTGAGACAGTAACACTGACCGTGTAGGGTCCGCATATAATGGTGAACAATGGGTAATAAGTGGGTTGTACTTTTGAAATTTATCAGACTTTTGATGTTTTTTTTCTCTCGTTTCTCGCACGGGGTGTCCATGCAGGAGGACGTTGCAATCTAAATGATAAAAACGATTGGGGCATGCTGAACGCCTCTCTCTCTCTCTCTTTCTCTCCAAGATGTCCGGCGGGCAACTCGAGAGTTTACACCTCTCGATCAAGAGGAAGAAAGTGAGCCCCCCGACCGCACTCGCTGGCAACTTCAATTTCGCCCGGGGTCAAATGTCAATTTTTTACGCTGCGAAAATAACGAGCGAGGTTCAATGGAGAGCACACACACAATCTATTACAAAAGAGAATCGGGAATCTTGTTTACGGATTTGAATTTGCACATTCCGACGATCTTTTGTGTTCTACACCTTTTTTTTTTAAATTTAAAAGATGGTGTGCCTTCACTGCTGCCGTGGTGCAGGTGGCGTCAGTGGGCCAAACCCTCAATAACCCCCGTCCATTGGCCAGGCGCAAAATGGTCACTCCATGTACAGCGCGAGACAGAAGCTAGTCAAAACATCGATTAACAGAATAAGATATCAAAGATGGAATTCAAAAATAATGCAGCATCAATCCCATTGTCCGCTGATGAAGTTCAAACTGTTTGTCCCATGGGTAAGACAGTGAAGTGTAACTGTGAAAGCCAACGTGTGCAAGAGTCGCCCAATTCATATCAAGAAAATTGGAAGAAATAAGATTTCAGTCAGATTCTTGAAGTAACGAATTGCGAACCAATCTCCAGTGTAAATCAGTTACAGCAGAACCTCCAAAGTTGACCACCTCCCCATGTTGGCCACATTTTAACTCATCGGACGGTCACCACGATAAGTGACCTCTACATGTTGACCACCTCGTCTCTGTATGTTGTATGTTGACCACTTGGACTATGACACACAATAGAAATCAACTCTCTGTATGTTGACCAGCATGATCTCAACGTGTAAAGTCACGGATGATTATATTTAATAGGGGGTGCCAATATTAAAAAAGAATTGTTAATTGAAATTTACTAATTGGTGTGCGCATCCGCAAATGACTACCAAAACCGATTTTTCAGGTTTTGGTGGCCATCGCTCACGCGCACATCAATTAGTCAAATTCAATTAACAATTATTTTATAGGATTGACACCCCTATTGGCTGCTTGCAAAACCTAAGCTTATACTGCACACTCCTGAACAACAAATCTCTATAAAGGTACAAAAGTTCATTTTGAACCCCTTCAATACCCCCACTGTACTGTACGTGTAATTGCTGGATAAATTTGCAGCACATTAGTAATACTGGTACTGTATTATGAACGTTTTAATAAGATTATTCATGAATGATTACTGTAAAATTTAAGCACATGCAGTTCAGGGAATTAAAATCCTGTGTCAGTACAATGCGCGTTCCATATGTTGACCATCTCCTTATGTTGACCAGTTTACAATAGTTCCTTGGGCGGTCAACTTACAGAGGTTTTACTGTAATTGTCAAAGGCAACGTGTACGAGAGACACTCAAATCATAAAGAAGCGTTGAATCAGATTGTGGAAGTAGCAAATTCCATATCAATCTACAGTGTAAATCAGTTATATTCAAATTGGTTATACGTTTTCAGGAGTTCAGCACCCTTTAGGGGGTTCACAACTTTTGCATAACAATTTAGGTTCTAGAATTTAGTAGTGGGACTGCTCAGCTGTTCTTATCTCACACCAAAAGTTGCAAAAATATTGCGTACACTAATAAATACAGTATTAACATAGCAGTTACTGTATCTAAAGATGATGAGATATAAAAAGATATGAGCAACGTCATTTTCTTGCAAAATAACATCTTAAATGACCCTTGCAGTATCTTCAATGTGCGGCAATTAAACGTTGGAAAAGTTTCAGTGTCAAGTTCACTCGCCCATTTTTTTTTCTTACGAAATTCACATTTTTATAAACGTGGAATTTTTATTTTCGGAAAATTACCAAAGTTAGCTTCCTAAATGTTCCAACGAGGACTCGAGTGGCTGGTGAGTTATCAATAACAAACCATATTACATAACCGCATCGAGATCATAATGATCACCTTCGATGAAAGGTTACTTTTCGGAAAGCCTTGTTGTTCAAATCAGTGAGGTTGTTTTTGCTCGTAAAATAGATTAAGATAAAAATGATTAAACTTTGTTGTGGTGGTGTTTTGTAAACTCTTTAGGTGGTGTTGCAACCCGAAAGCACAGTAACTAGGCCTGTAAAGTAATTTTGACAATTTTGGAAACCTATATGAACCTATATAACCAAAAAAGTTAAACGGTTCATGACGAACATTTAAAGGACTCATTCTTATAGCTCGATCACTATTCTTTATTGGTATTGTTTATAATTTTTGAGAAATGCAGTAATGTAATTTTACATGTAAATTACGAACAAATACAGCAACAAAACCAGCTTTGGTATAGCTTACGCTATTGGCCCTGATCAAAACTTTTTCAAAAAATAACAATTGTTCAATTTATAGAATCCTAATTTCGCAATAAAAAAAATGGGTAATTAAACTTGACACTGAAACTTTTCCAACGATTAATCACCGTACACGTATATGGAAAAAACTCTGCTAGGGTCATTTTTACATTTTTTAAGAACAAAATCGATGATGTTATTTACCGTATTTTCAACAAATATTATTCTCTCGAATTCACCATCCTTGGAGCACTCAGTTTCTTAAACTACCGATATAACAAATACCTGCCAGTGGTCGTTTTACTAGAAAAACAACTCGTATACAACTGTAAACTTGGCTAGTGATTGTCATTTTACGCCATTTTGAAAAAAAAAAGACGCAATTGAGTTCTTTTTTGCAAATTAAAATATTTTGGAAATTGGAATCATCGTTCCATGGTTACCAAGGTTACCTGGCGCATCAGCGCGTGACCCTGATCGACCAATCAACGTTCGCACGTGATGCGCGGCAAATTCAAAATCATAACAAACGCAATACATTTACGATACACGTGTATTTGCGCAACTTTTGACGAATTTCTCCCAGCGCCATCTGTCGGTTTGGCACAGCCTCAGTTCACCCTATTGCCAGCTAAGCATTTAGAGGAGCCTATGTTTAACCCCACCTCCCCAAACGCCCCTAGTTGACCCGCATGCTCGTCTCCCCCCTAAGCTCCTTCATTGCCAATTCATCCCAAATGCCCCTCTTCCAGTCTTTTCTCCTTTTATTTTTCTTCAGAAATTTTTCTCTCCCAGTTTCTTTATTCCTCTCTCGAAGCCAGTATCCGATTGCCAGCATGGGGTAAGGGAAGAAAACAAGATGGACGAAGGGTACAGGGGTACAAGGGGGGACCGCCGACTGATCGAAGCCCTGCACCGTCGAATCAATGCCACACAACCCAACACCACAACCAGTTCAAGCAGTTGAAAAAGAGAGAGAAAAAAAATGGGGGGAGGCACACGAAGAAAAAAAAATGGCTCTAGGCATAAAACATTCGTGTCAGGATTTTTTTTTCGTATAAATTCTGCCCGCCCTCTCCTACCCTTCGGTAAAAACACGGAGGGAACAAGAGTTCTTTTATCTGAAAATGAAATTTCTTAAAAAAAATAACACTCGTAGGGCGGTAATTGGAAATTACATGATCGCTGATCACCTCGTTGGTTCGGTTGCGTATGTCGCATCTCGGTTGCGGTTGGGTTGTGAAAAAAAAAATGATGGCTCGGATCCCAAAAGTGGAAATCTGATTGAAGTAACCTCATTGAACAGAAGGGTTATTTGGGATTTGGGGGTTGGTCAGGGCCCAGGCAGGGCTTTACTGTTTGGGTCGACAAAATTTGATGTAATTTCTGGTAAGGAAATTGTCAGACAAAATTGATTTATGTTGAAGAAATCGGAAATCCATAGAATAGTCACAGAAAGTGAAGAAATTGGAGAAAATGTTGAAGAACGTAGAAATTCACGAAACAATCTTGGAAAAGTGAAGAAATTGGAAATTCAAGGAATAGTCTTGGAAAAGTGAAGAAATTGGAGAAAATGTTGGTATGTGATTATGTTGAAAAGTCAGGTAAATTCAATATAGGTCTATCGATGTTACATTTGCTTTCACATTTGCTTTAACTCATTGATAATCAAATTATCAGTTAAAAAAAACCTAAATTACATGCAACTTAAATGTAACTTAATCGTCATCATGTGACTCGAACTAATTGAACTTAAGTAAGGTTTATCAGTAAAAGAAATTTTTACATTATTTCCTGTAAGGTTTCTCAGTCAAAATTATATAAAAAACTTCTTCTGAATTTTTTTTTCTATTTCCTAATGCAACATTTCACTATAATGGATGTAAATCTTGGAAATTTCTTCTGTGATTAAAGGTAATAATATTAAACGTGTATTTAAATGAAACTATGATCCATGACTGCTATAGTATTCATTCACATCAAAAAGGACACAGTCATGCATTTAGCCTATCACTGCTTATATCTCGAAGGAGTCATCAACTTATTATTACCATTTGATGTTCTTTTTTAAAATTGCAATAGTGTTTAAAAACAAATTTTGCACGTATTAATTTCCAAAAGGCAATGCGCACTATCCCAGTTCAAAATTGCTGCTACGTGAAATTTACGGATATGTATTATACGAATTTCCCTAACATTTCCAAGTTTTCCAGACGACAACAACCCTGACATATGTAACACTTTTGCATTTACAGGTTCATGTAATGTAAATGCATTTAAAATGTATTTTAACAACTGGAAACGCCTGAGAAGTCGAAAATTTAATTTTCCGTAGGAATTACCCTGTGTAATGAGCTTTGAACCACTGCATCACTGACAAATGTGCTACTATTGTTTTATACTGATAAACTCGATCCAAGAAACCATCACGTGCATTTGCTGCCACTTCAGTAATGGCTGTATACTTTAGGAGACTCGTTTTTCGATTAATTTAGAAACTCATTCACTCTCGTATAATTTTACGATAACCAACTTGATATTAATCGACATTAACGAGGGCGAATAATTAATGCGTCGCTAAATTAATAGGAGAACTTATCCTCTCTGCCGCAACTGTTACCCATGGCTTTTTCTGATTGAATTTAATAATGAAGCAGAAGCAATAACGCAATCGATGTTTCCCAGAAACGTCACACCCCATTAAGCCAAAATGAGATCCAAACTCAGGCAAGAAGATTTCATACAATTTAATGAAGGTCGTAAAAATAGATGCTGTAGTGAATTAGCAATGTGCATGTCGCGTGCAAATCAGCATTTTGATCGTCAAAATCAAAAACAGCATTTAACACGCCATCATCGTATTGCCCTCAAAACAATATTTGTCCCAGAAAGTGTTTCAAAGTTGTTTTCATCGTTTGTTATATTCATGGTGCCTACTATCTTCTGAAATCGAAATTTCTTAACTTTTCTATAGGTTTTCCAGAGTCTAATACTAATTTTACCAGGATCAAGAAATATATTTTAATGATGAAACGTGTGCCACAATTATATTAAACGATATTTTGTAATAATAATAACGAAATCCTGCAGGCGAAATTTATTGAAATACGATCTCAAATGGTAAGTTTTAGTCAACATTATCGAGCAAACATATCCCAATGATGGATTTTCCGAACATTTAGAAAAACTACCAGTCATAATGCATGGTTCGTACCAATATTTGCAACTCAATTTTCCTGACTTTCCCTGACCAAATCTCATTAATTTCCTTGACTTATGAAAAAAAAATTGTCACGTGTAATTAAAAGTAACTATCTGCAACACTACATTTAACTATATTTTTTTGTATTTTCTGTCAGGATGACTAGCCAAATCTTCAACTGAATTTCCCTGGCTTTTCCAGGGTTTTCAGACACTTGAAAATTTTTCAGACAATTTCAAAAAACAATTTTTACAGATTTGATCCGAGCAAATATACCATGACGCGTAAATTTTAAAAAGTATACATCTGATAACGAAATGATAAAATTAGCTCACAATTTTGTAAGATGAAATAATAATATTAATAATTAAAGTCTGCCGTGGGCGAAATTTTTGAAAAATTACAAGAAACATTGTATTTTTAGTGTATTAATATTAATGACGATGCGAACACTAGAGGTTGAAAACACGAGATCTCAAACACTGCATTTTTGAGAACTTTCTTGAAATATTAAAAAATTCTTCATAATGACGGAAACGCCATAGGCTTTTTTTTTTATTTTAAAACTAATGCAATTTATGTGGATTTTTCCTAAGAAAATTTAATGGTAATGATAAGAAATGATAATGAAAACGCCGTAGGCGAAATTTTTTAGAAAAAGTAGGACACAAATAAAATACAGCTTTTCTAAAGCTTTTCATGAGATACTTATACCAATCAAAATAATTGTGCCACAACACATTTCCAGACATTATGAATTTCCCTGACTTCCACCTGACTTAATGGTCAAGATGTCCACATGAGTTTGCCAGGATATCCAGGTTGAGTATAAAATTCCCTGAGGTTTCTAGGTTTTCCAGGTTAGGAATCTCGCGTTCCACACGCCACCTGGTGACAAAATCACGAAAGTTTAGCAGTCTCGCATGGTGATGCCTACTTATCGATGATAATTCACGGTTGACCCAGGGTAACAATTTTTGAACAAGAAACGCCACTGTGCATACGATTTAACCTGAATATATTGATATGGGTGAAGGCGGATTACAGGGTTTGATAAGAAAACAATGGACTCAAATTGAATAGGCGTGCAACGTTCAAACAATATCTGAAGCTTTGATTTTTGGGTTGGACTCAGTTTTTTATAGGGCAAAAAAATTCGTTACATGTGTGCATCTGCATATCTAAAAAGCATATACATTTTCATGGTTTTTTTGGGTAATAAAATCAGAATTTTTTTTTATTTAAATGGCTTACGAATAAGGACGGGCTAGCCACTGCACCTTTCTGTTGAATTTCACGCTCAGGGAGCGTTCATAAACGACGTCCAATGTCAGTACAGGGGTCCACAAAAATCGAAAGTACATGTAAGGACTAGAGGAGTCATCAGTAAACAGCAAATTTAGATTGGTATTTAAATTGCTAATTTCATAATTAACTTCATTCGCAGAATTGCTCGTTATGATTACTATCTCTTGATTGTTGTACTAATAACTATATAAATATGTTACTGATGTTCAATTTCCTTGGCTTTTTCAAAGTTAATCCATTTTCGGATTTTCCCTGATATTTCCAAGTCAGGTGGACCCTGCAATGTTTAAAAAGAGTGTTCAAAACTTGTAACGAGTCAATTCCAAGAAGGATTGAGCTGGGATACTGAGGGTGAAAACTGAAATCACCCAATTAAGGAAATTATATTTATCTGATGTCTTTCTAATTACAATATTTTCCTTTATCATATGCCGAAGTAGCACAAAATAATAGAAAGCAAACGTAAACACTTGCTAAAGATACACATCTTTTCCTACCCTGGCCGACAACTCAATATGAAATTAGCAGTGATATCAAGTACAAATTTACCGATATGAGATGATGTAAGAATCGTAGAAACTACAGATATCAGTGGTATTACCAGTACATTTGTCAAGAAGGCAACAAATTTAAAATTTTTAAATGTATGACTATTTTAGGACTTTGGAGACCAATTAAGGATTTTTTTCAAACAGTAAAATTTTTAGAATGCAGTATTTCAATCTTCATTCATCTTTAATGTTACAGTAGAATTTTAAAAGAACAAAATTGGTGTCAAACTGCACCTGTAGCAAGGTAAATGTAGTTGGCATTTAACTTGGGTTAATTTCGGTTGATGGATTACACCCCCTTCCATATGGTATTAAATTACTGATAGTAGGGTACCGAGTTGAATTGAATTGAACTTAGTGCAGGTAAACAAAGTACAAGGCGTTTTAGGACGTTTTTAGGACTTATAATTGGTTTGCCACACCGATTTGAATTGAATACCTTTTGTATTAAATTCTTACACACGCTTACTTACATTAACATGTCTAGTGATAATTGCGTATATATGCAATTAAGTTTGAGATTGAACATCCAAAATCGCTACTGAACTCCTAAGTTGTCAAAACTGAGATCACTATATCATTACTGACACTACTTGTTACTAGTGATACATGTACTTAGTAATGAAAAATGATTACTAGTACATGTAATAAGTGTTTTTATAGGACGTCGAAGTGATTGTTCCATGGACATCGTTTATGAAAAGCCCCTAACGAGTGTGGCGCCCCCTATGGGTGTTTTGGCAAAACGAGAAGCTAAAGGTTTAAGCAACGGTGTTAAACATCGAGCTGAAAGCGCGAGAAAAGTAGTCTAGTTTCTGTAACGAGAAAAAAGCAACCCTTATTTAGCAAAAAAATCTGCAGATGTGGCCATGGCCTGTGTAGGGGCCCAAAATAGTGGGTTTTGGGATTTCGTTCACCTTTTGCTGGATAATCCAGGGCTTTAAGCGAACGAGGAACATCTGGGCCCAGCCAACTAACAGCTCGTAAATAAACCCCCAGTCGAGCACTAACAGGACAACCTAATGAATAATCATATTTGGCCATCCATGGATTCGTCTCTTTTTCGTGCAAACCTACTTAGGCCTAGCAGCGTGAATGAATATTTTTTTTTCTTCTCTTTTTTTTCTACCAGAAAGTTATTTCCAGCCGGGATAATAAAAAAACCTACTCGAAAACGAAAAGAAAGCAGAAAAAAAAGCAGTTGGTGCGCATTGGAAGTTAACTAATTTTAAAATTGAAATTGCGAGGCAATTTGTACCCCACGTTAAAACGAGGTCTTATTTTGCCCTTCCCTTCGGTTAGCAGATTGTATTTTTTCAATTTTTTTTTACGTGAATGTTAGTCCATGTACATGTAGGTTTCAACGGTCCCTTGAATTCAGTATTCACTTGAATAATCTTTATCGATACATGAAAAAATTATTTCAGTGAATACTGAATTCAAGAGACCGTTCGTAAATGACGTCCAAGGTTTGGAGTGGGTACCTGAAGCAACTACATGTATCAGATGATCTTATAAATGGATGGTATAAATTTCCATTAGAGAATGGTCGAAATTTGTAACGAAAAAAATCCATTATATGTAGGCCTACTTGTCCAAAATCCACATGTACTTGAAAAAACAAAATGGTTACTACGAATTTCTGAAAGCGAAATTACTTGAGTTTTCCAGGATTTCCAGGGTCATGTTCTAATTTTTCTATGTTTAAAAAATATGTTTGAACGATTAAACGAATCCCACAATTCTATTGAAAACAACATTTAGCGATAATAATAAGGAAACTCAGCGATTTTTTTAAAAACTAGATTTCAAATGGTAGGATTTTAGTCAACATTACCAAACAAGCATATACAATGATGGATTTCACGAACATTTTTTTGAAATGTTTGTTTTTAAAAATAATAATAACAATAATGCTTATAATGTTTTTAAACGAAATTTTTGAGGGACTTTTTATATAAATTAGATCACCAATAATGCAGTTTTAAATCATTCTGAAAATTTCAGAAATATATTCTAAATTAACTTCACAGATGACAACTAAATATAAAAATGACCGTAAATTTCGAATTATACTTGCAATCTCTAGAAAACGTTTTCTCATAAATATCAAAAACAATGTTACAATAACAACACTGAGCGATTTAATTTTTTATCAACTAATTAAATCACCAACAACGCATAAAGTACGATTAATTTGGGAGTGCAGCAAGCAGGCAAATTTTTTAGTTAAAACTAAATCACAAATGCTGAATTTTAAAGAAATGATAGAACTGATTATCAGGTCAATCATGATTAAGCTGACTACTCAGAATTACATGTATAACGAACAAACCCAAAATACAGTTTCTATACTGAATAAATTCCAGGCGTTAAAGCAAAATTCCCTGCGTCTTCCAAGTTTTTCAGGTTGAAATATAATTCCCTATTTTTCAAGTTTTCCAGGATGATTTCAAAATTCCCTTACGTTTCCAGGTTTTCCAGGGTGAATATAAAACCGGTAGGTTTTCCAGGTTGGTTAATAGTCAACTGTCAGATCCATTATGAAATGACGCTGGATTAATTTTGAAAGATTTTATTCTCGAAACTTCGAGAATAAAAGACGATCAATGTCAGCCATTGCAATTAACTTTAATAGCAATTTACGACTTCAGGTGTCCAAAAAAAAAACTAAAAAAAATCGTTCAGAAATCTTCAAATCCGTTTTAATGCTGTTGAGGCGTTCCTAGGTTCATAGGGGTCATGTTTTTTATCGTTTTTTTTTCTTTAATTTTTTTTTGCGAATTATGACAGATTTAGTGCCTATTGTTACGTGGGTTGGAGATCCTGACAATGGTGTTGGAGATTAGCATTAATTCGGTTGGATTATTTGAGACGGGGAACTTTAGGTAAGATAGAAAGAACTTTGTGGGATTCCCCACTGTTTCGTCCGCCATTTTGTGTATTACTTCACGGCCCTGACACCAGGGGGCATTACATATGTCACTGTCACCTAGCCAGAACAAGTTGGGCTCGGTTATAAATCAGGTTGAGGGTGAAATCTCCCCCTTCGTCATTGGCGAAAAAACTTTTTTTTTGCGTTAGGTGCAACTCAGGGGGCAGCACAGGTATCCCCCTAAGGGCACTGCGCATTTTGTTAGACAGTGTCAGACAACTTTATGACCGAGGGGAGATTCGACCCCTGTTAGCCCCTTAGATTAGCGAGCTAGGGGCACGCCCACACGGACCCCCTTACCGCAGAAACAATATCAGACACCCCCAAAAACACGAAAACTTAATATGGTCCAATATAAGGTCGAAAAAAAAAACCTGATTAAAAGGGCCCAAAAGCGAAATGGGGAAACTTAGGCCTACTGAAATTGAACTGACCACAAAAAAAAATATCATCTCGTTAAGAATCCCTCCTCGACACTAAATTAGTCGATGTCAAAGCCAATTAATTCTGGGTCATAAAATAGAAGGGCAAAAAAAAAGTGGGAGGGGACGATGGCAAAGATGGAAAAAAAGATGGAAAAAATGCCTGGCACTTGGAAATGGACAAAGACGAGGTTTTTGGGCTTTTTCGAGGTAGCTTTTGATAGTGGAATGGTCAACACGTGTCCGAAACAACTACAAGACTCGAACTAAAAAACTTCGTCCATATTGACCCCACCCCTATTGGGTTCCTAAAAACGGTGAAAACGTCCCTACACATTGTTAACAAATTCGAAATCGTTTTCAACCTAGAGACCACACTGAACTGGCTACTGGATATTTTACTGTCTTGTGCAGAACCCATCAATCCTACCAATATTGCTCATTGCGCCCTCTATGGTAGTGCTTCTCAAACATTTTCCTTCAGTATATAACGCATGCCCAAATCGCTTAGGAGTAAGCCATTTAACCCAAAGTAGGTAAAATATTCGGTATGAAATATTTGTGCAGGGGTCCCTCAGAAATTTGAAATTTTCATGACTTTTCCAGTTTTGCAACAAATTTCCCTGACCACCCTGACCACCATAATGGATAAATACATGATATGACAATGTCTGGGATGTTATTGCTTTGACATGAACAGAAGGCAACAACAAATTTACTGTAGATTATTTTAAATTGACATGAATTGCAAGCTCGGTTTTCGTACAGTATATCGCTTACATTTAAGTCTTACAACTTTAGTTTATTCTGATAACTTCTAATAACTTATGCATGTACTTGTACATGAATATCTTTTAGGTAAATGTATATTTAGTTTTTTTGTTTCTTTGCGAACAATAGATGTAGACTAAGTATACAATCGCTTGACTTATGTTAACCGATAATTAGCTATATGAAAGCGAATTTGATATTGATACGTTGAATTTCCCTGACTTGTCGCAAAATTAACTGACTTTTCCCTCAATATTCCATAACTACCCAGTCCAGTTTTCAAGGTCTGGAGAACCCTGCATTACATTGTCAACAAAAATCTTTCAATCTAGTAAACAAGAATATGCCTATAAATTCAAATAAATCCACTTCCCTCCCCCCTCCCCATAAAAAAATACTGTTACCAAAGTGTGGATCTATGGAAAAAACACCAAAGTGTGTAATTATAGAAAAAATACTTTTACCAATGTGGGCGTTATGGAAAAAATACTTTTACCAAAGACAATGTGTTGCTCTATTGAAAATATACGTTTACCAAAGTGCGCCCTTCTCAGTCATGCCAACATGTACATGGTGTAAATACATGGGTTACCAAAAGTTAAGTTAATGTATGACCATCCAATGATAGAATGGCACAACCGTCCCCTACCGTATATTACATATCCATTCAATTTATTCACGTGAATGCATTATTTGTCAACCTTATAGGAACCCTTCATTCTCTCAAAACGAAAGCGCCATCTTTTGAGCATTCCCTGCAACGGTATTTAGCTTGACAAACTTTATTTTTTCAATGGGGTAACTGGGGTTTCTTTGAAATCCAAACTGGGGTAGAATTCGTCGAATGGGTCATTTCGACAAATAACTAACCTGTGGCCAAACGCATCAATTTTCCCCATAATGGGACCTGTCAAGCTTTCAGCGCCCTCTATTGTCCACTGCCGCTATTTTGGACGAAATGCATCGGTCCTCACCTTCACTAGGGGGACAACTTCCTTCAAAAGTCGAAGTTCAACGGGCCCTTTCCCCTCTCCAAGTGGGTCAAATAGCCAAAATGCACAAAGCATTTCCAAGCTGAAAAACACCTCTCGAGTCTTGTGGAGATGCTATCGGAATGTGAAACAAAGTTGTTTTCAAATTAAGGTAGACACATTCGCCCCCGTTGCAACGAGATGTTTCATCTGACCACAAAAAAAAACAGTGCAGGTAGGAGAGAATAATATGAAATTCACGAAACACACCCGATTGCAAACCGAATCGTGCGTCCATTCACAAAACGCCATTTTTAATAAGGATGAAAAAACAAATGACTGAGCGAATTAATTAATCATAATTTGGAGGCAGATCTGCCAGCCCCCTACTGAGTGTTTCACAACCTACACTGTTGACAGTGATCTGGAATACGCTCGAAAATCGAGAGAAAACAATTGAATATAAAAACAATAATTCGCTTTTAATTTTAATTTGAAGGCCGGGTCAATTACAAAATTAAATCAAACGAATGTTGAAAATATTTACCTTAATAAGGTGACACAGTGCTTATCATCTCAATGAACTGAATACTAATTTCTAAAAACAAAATTCCCTGACTTTTCCAGTTTTTCCAGGGTCACATTCCAATTTTTACAGCCGCAAAAAGTGCATTTTAACGCATAGACGTGCGCCACAATTCTATTAAAAATAATATGTAGTAATAATAATAATGATTTTTATTTTCGAAAAACTAGATCTTGAATCAAATGGTAGGTTTTAGTCAACAATACCAAGCAAACATAGGCCTACCCCAAATTCCCAAAGACGGATTTTACGAACGTTTCTTCGAAAAACTATCCGGAATAACGGATTTTAGGCAGGGTTTTCTTGAAATTTTCTTGTTGGGAAATAATTATAATAATGAAAGAAATTTTCTGAGGGATTTTTTAAAATAAAAAAAACTAAGGCTAGATCACCAGTAATGCAGGTCTGAACCATTTTGAAAATTTCAGAAATATTAATAATGACAGAAATATCAATACTGACAAAAATTAACTTCACACCCGAAAATTGAATAAAAAATTACCAGAAATAGGATTTTAGGTTTGATCTCTCGAAACGTTTTCCAGAAATATGAATAACAAAGGCAGCACTGGCAGCAATTTAAAAATAAACTAAATCACCAATAATGCATAAACCAAGATTGATTTAAGAGCGCAGAAAGCAGGTAAAATTTTAAGAAAAATTAATCAAAATGTGGAATTATAGGGGAACGATAGAACTAATTATCGGATCAATCATTTTCGCGCCGATTTCTCAGAAATATAGCGAACAAGCACGAACTACAATTTTGATAAATATTGAAAAATTTCATGGTTCAATTCAAAATTCCCTTAGTTTTCCAGGTGGAATATGACATTCAGAGTTTTCCAGGTTCAATATGAATTTCCCCAAGTTTTCCAGGTTTTCCAGGTTGGTAGTCACTATGACACTGGAAAAAATTAACCCATGGTTTGTAAGTTTGTAAACCCCCTCGCCATCAGCTGGAAAGCTACTTACGAAGCTCAGGAATTTTATTTAAGCATAACTGAAATGTTATCTCTAGCATGTGTTCACGCCTAATCGAAATAGAAGGACTTTGTTTTCACCTCCTTAAAAACTTTGGGTTTTGCAAGGCCTTCCCCCATAGGCCTAAAGTAATTTGCCCTTCTTTTGGCAGCCATTTTTAGACCCCCAGCATAAGAAACTGCTAAGCTAATTGACAAGGTTGAGACATTACTGCAAATTACTTCTGCAGACTTGGCACACACCGAAGAAATGCCATTTGAGCTTTTCCAGAACATTCTCACCCATCTTTCTCAATTTACATTTGGGAAAAAAAGTTGAAAAAAAAATCAAATATGCCTGAGCAATTAGGTCAAATAATTTTGGTAATTTTAGTGGCACTTTTCTTAATTTTTTTAAATTTTTGTTGACATATGATCGAATTTCCCCATGGCAAAGAAAGGCAAACGAATAGTCAAGAAAAATGTTTAATCATGGGATTTGAAGACTATTAGCTGACGAGATATAATTTTTTTTTCATTATCTCTAATTAAAGATATAATTTGTTTGGAATTGCAATAGTTTGTACGCATGTTAGTATAAATGGCATATGTTTGAATGAATGACAACGTCACATACGTTTATTTATAAGGTGCGTACTGGACTTCTTGTTGCAAATTGTTCGACTTTTCAATGATTTTTCATGACTTCAAAAAATGTTCAAAGCCTATTAGAATGTGGATGGGGCAGTTCAAGAGTTACGTCAATACTAAAACGTCAATTTCAGAAACATCCTCTACCGGTGATTACATAACCACACATTTTTATTTTGTGAATCAATCATAGGTAAAAATTCCATGACCCTAATGTAAATTTCATGACTTTTCCATGACTTCCATGACCTTTAGACACCATGATTTAGTTTGAAAGCAATGGGTTCGATCGACCTTTCAAAATTTATTGAATCCCTCGTACATTTACTGGGTAATTTTTTTAATTCTGTTGGGGGTGAAATTACTGAAAGTCATCACCAAACACTGAAATCCAAGCCAGAAAACATCGTTTGGCAGAAGGCAAAACAACCTTTTGCGCAATATAAGATGTTTTACAAGATTATTCGGCATCATATAAAAGTTTATAGTCATAGGTTTGCTATTGCCGTAAAGTTAAAAAAAAATGAAAAATCCTAAATAAAAAAGCACCGAATAGGCTTATAAAATTAGCAGATTGCAATCAGTTTTTATAGCCAATTAAAACTAACACATGTTTTCAGTTTTCCTCTTCTCTTCCCCCATATAAAATGTCCTGGTTTTATTTCTGCAGGACAGCCCAAATGACCAAAATTTCATCCATGCCATTTTCTATGTATGGCGGCTCGGACAGTCCTAATTTTAATAAATAAATTAATAGTTCTTAATGAACGTAATTAAGTTCATTTTTATCCAATCGATAATCCCCCCCTCGGGAACGCAATATCGCCTACTCTCTTAGCTAATCAGTTATTAATAACCAAACGAGTTTTTGGTAAATAAAAAATGAGCTAAAAATCACTGGTACGATGTAGGGTGCATAAGGAAATGGAAAATTTCACAAACATGAAGTGCATTAGGACGTTGCACCAAATTAAGATTAGTGAAAATCACGATTAAAATCAGACGAGGATATGGAACGGCTCAACATTTTTATCTCCAGGTCTAATTAAAAGCGGCTGAATGAAAGCTTATCAAAATTATAAGCAATAGCGATGTAAATCGCTTTAATCTGTTAAAATACACGTAATTAATACACGGTCTAGCGACTGATTAACTTAATTAAACGTATTATACCACTGAATCGATAAAGTGGTGAAAAATCATAACTGACCAAACAGATTAAAAGCAGAATTATAAGTAGATCTACGTGTTGGGATAGCCCATACTTCTGTACGCATACGAACATTAAACTTTGACCCAAATGTACAAATAAATTTAATTGGACATTTAAAATTGTTATGTATCCATTAGCAATGGGAAATTATTATCAGACCATGTGTAGTAACCTGCTGAAAACGTAAAGGATGTCAGAAACCAAAAGATTCTCATCCCAATTAACTGTAGTTACATGGTGACTTCTGAAAACGAGATTCCTTGAGTTTTCCAGGTTTTCCAGGGTTATATTCTAATTTTTCCAGGTTTTCCAGGGTTATATTCTAATTTTTCCAGGTTTTCCAGGGTTGTATTCTAATTTTTCCAGGCATAAAAAATATATTTTAACCACTAAACGTGTGCCAAAATTTCATTGAAAACACTATTTAGTCTTTTTTCAAAAAACTATATCTCAAATGGTAGGTTATTTGTCAACATTAGTCAAACAAAATTAGCCCAATGATGGATTTTACGAACATTACTTTGAAAATCTACCAGATATATTGAAAACAATAATGAAAGAAATTTGAGGAATGTGTTTATAAACAAGATCATCAATAATGCAGGTTTAGACCATTTTGAAAATTTCAGAAATATTAAATTTGAAGAAAATTAACTCCGTAGACGAAACTCGAATAAAAAACTACCAGAAATAAAGGATTTTAGGCGTAATACCGCAAAAAGTGAAATTCAAGAAATATTAACAACTAAGGCAATACTGATGGCAATTTGAATTTTTTTTTTAAACTAATTCATCATTAATGCATAAAGTACGATTAATTTAAGAGCAATGTAGGCAAAATTTGCTTTCTAGAAAAACAATCGAAAATTTAGGAGAATGGTAGAATTGATTATCTGACCAATCATATTTATGCTAATTTCTCAGAATTATACGAACAAAAGCAAAAAACAATTTTGATACTGAAATATTACAGGTTTCCATTCAAAATTCCCTGAGTTTTCCAGGTTTTCCAGGTTGGTAGTTGGTAGTCACCATGCATTATAAATATTATTTAAAGATAACGCTATAATTTTGAAATGAAATTATGTTTTGATTAAACGTGTTTTTCCTGGAACCATTAAAAACGATCAATAAAATTTAACCTTAATTGTGTTACGAATGCAGGTAATATTCTTATAACGAGCACGAAATTTCGATGACCAGTGCATAAGTAGTGGCTTTTGGGAGGTGGTCAAGGCCTAATTAAAAACAGCAGGTGATATACAAACGTAATTGTCTTGTCCAGAATGGTAATTACACTCGATACGTAGGTCCACAATATCAACGAAGAATCTTAACTTTTGCCAAAATGATTTACCAACCTCGTTATAATTAATAATCACGTGGACAGGCCGTTTGACCAGTCTTAGATGACATAAAATTCGATATTTTTCAAGAAAAAAATATAACTGTATACGAGTGTAATACGAGTAATTGCTATATATGAAATAAATGATAAGCATTTATGGAGTTAGTAGTTAAAAAAGTTGTGGGAGGTCAAAGTTGGTATTCTGGTCAAGCCCTCCATATGGTCGTAAGGTAGCGCTACGAAATCACGTGATATTAATTTGTGAATATAAAATGAAACATGTTCACAGACGGCCTTTTTGCATTTGTACCAAAATAATTCGGCTATGAGAGAAACGACAAAGGTAACCTACATAGTCCTACACAGAAGAAACTACGCCGAAGCAAGTAAAAAATTGTCTGAAATATATCTCGAACAAAACAACAAAATAAATCATCTCGATGACAGATTGTGACATTTTTTTCTTATGCTGGCTAGTTAAAAAAGCAGGTTGGCATCGTTTAATTGCGCGCTTATTAAAAAAAATAACGAGGCTGATTTTATAATATATTCATGATACTAGTCAGCTTAACACTAATAAAAAACTAGTGTTATGTAGCAGTTGTTCAATATCGGGATTTGCAGACCATAAAAGTTTTCCAATGGACCGAACATAAAAAATCCCTGAAATAACAATGTTTTAAGATTAGAATTAAACTGCATGTAGATCAGACTGAACTATAGACTGACGCTAAATCCTTAGCAACATGACCAAATCCATACAGCAACCTCGATATACTAGCCCAGGGACTGTACTACAACTTTAAAAAATTACTGACTTTCCATGATCCACCTAAGAAAATAAGCCTTTTAAAAAATTGCAGAAAAATAAACTTCTGGGGACCCCATACACTGGTTGATTAACCCTGTTTTAATGGCAAATGCTTGGAGCACAATGTTTACAGTAAGTACGTGTCATTATAGTCTATTATCCTAGTCTCTTATCTTTATTATCTTAAGGCGACACCTACATATGAGAAATATGCATATGTAATCTTTTTTCCATTACCGAGTGGGAAACACACAGCCATTACCCAGTTTCTAAAACTAGATTTTAGTTCGGGGTGTCTTCAATTTACGTGGATTCTTCACATTATGAAATAGTCTTACTAATTGTGACTGCTCAGTGGTTTAAGTTATAAATCCATCATTATTTAAACATACTTATAAATTGCCTTAAAACAAAATGTTACTGCTGCGTAAGAATAATGTATAGTTCCCCACCTACCACTGTTCTACTGATGCGAAAGAATATAGTAAAAATCTTGCAAGGATTCTTCATATTACGAAATTAAATTTTATAAAGTGTGACTGCTGAGTGTTAAATTATACATTCATCACAATTTACAACATTACCTAGAAATTGCCTTAAAACAAATTATGGAAATCAACGACGGCGTATTAATACACTTCCGCATAACACCAGTGATGAGGTTTAAAACAGCCACCAGAGGGCAGAGCGAAAGGTCCACCCTTAACTTGAGATTAACAATAAATTGTCGATCATTTTAAAACAACACAAAGGCATACACTGTCCCATAAAAACCTTGCCAAATTGAAAAACTAAATTTCCTACTAATCCACCAAATTAATTCACGACTTTTTTTGGAACTAAAACCAATGACGTCATTAGGAAGTCGATGAATTTTACACGTTTACGTCCGACCTAATTAAACTGAAAAAGACGTTTTACTGCCTAATATCGGCGCATAATTATAGGTCTACGAACCAGTATGCCGTCATATCGTATTACTTATGCAAATTAGGCTCGAATGCAAATAACTCGCCAGCGCCACCTACATTTCGAGATGGCAGCAAACCGAATTGAGGGTGGTAAAATGAGCCTAAAATATGGCCTTATTTTCGGGCAATGAGTCGAATAAAATGTCAACGTAATTGGCGGCATATAGACATTAAACTAACACAACAGCAACATTATTTACAGTTAGGATACGGCGCATAAGCTGCAATACGGAAATGAATAATTTGGGTGCGTAGGGTGGAAATTGGGCAAAAAAAAAGTATTTCAAAAATTACCATATAAAAATGGTGACTTTAAAAAGCCGAAAACACCGGTTTTAAAAGCAGCCTAATAACACAGGCGGCACGGTTGTGAAAAAAGGACCTCTTTAAAAGCCCAGGTTATGATGGCGAGATTCATGTTACACCTTTGACCGAAATGTTATTGAAATGTACTATGAAGCGTCGAAGATGAGATATTTCCAAGAATATAGCAGAATAATGTACTGGGTAATTTACTGGGTAAAATTGTTTATTCACCAAGTAATTTACTGGGAGTATAAAAATCCTTTTACCAAAATTTGGGTAATTTGGGTACTTTGTTGGAAATGTAGGAGAAGCTAAATTTGGGACACTGCTTATAATATAGATAATTTTACTTTTGAAAATTTTATTTTGCATTTAATGTATATGATTAATGGATTTAACAGTAAGTTTTCAACATACACATCAAATACTCAAAGGAGTAAATTACTGGGTAAATTTATGTTTAAAAAAATTGGGTAATTTGGAAACTTTGTTGGGAATGTAGGAGAATGTAAATTTGGGACACTATACTGTTGACATTTTTATTTTGTATACATGGTTAATGGATCTTACAGTAAGCTTTGAAACTATACATGTAGATAAATTGCCCAAATTTTGGTTAATTAAAGTTACAGCCTAGCCTACTTTAGAGCGGAATTTATTTCCGGATAAATAAAATAAACTTCGGAGCATATTACAACTGTTTTAATAAGTTATTATAACCAAAAAATAAGTTGTCTATTCCAATAACATAAATAGGTATTAATGTATAAAAGCGTTGTTTATTCTATGCCAAACAGGTTGAAAGGCATCATAGAAGCAAGTGGATTTCATACTAAATAAGCTTATTAATAACTACAGTAAAACAGCACTGAGTACGTCGTTCTTATTTGCTGTATAATGTAACTGTCCAAATATTTTGAGACCACACATTTTTCGTTTTTGTAATTTAAATAAAATGTACGATTTCTTTTAAAACAAAAGTGTACGATTAACTTAATCGATTATAAGCTCCATTTATTACAAATTTTTGGATTTTTTGATGGTATTTCTTTAGTTATTCACCATTTTCATGGCGTGTACATTATAATGAATATTTTACCTAAATTGGGTAAAAAGGACATTTTGATAGACCTAAATGATGGGAAAAGTTTGGGAAGCACTGTCTTATATTTTTAGTTTATGCAACCAATGGTTGAAACGATCACTGTTTGGTTTTTTCGGTATGGCAAAGACCATGTGGAATAAGCCCCCACCCATGTGCGGATAGGCCTGAGGAGGTCAAAGGTAAACAAATTGTGTATGCAGACCTTCAACTGCCATACAAAGAACTAGCCGCCTTCCCTTGTACTATGCCGCACTGAAATCCCTATTGCTAAAGTCGTGCCAAGTGGCGCCATCCAGTGACAAAAACTCAGAACTGGCTTCACAACACTAGAAAACCTACTCAACTATCAGTTTAATCTCACATTAGCAATTGCACATTAAACATTATTCTTACGTAACTCTTGATTTTAACGTTGGCAAATTGAATACGGGAATACATGGTTCATACCAAAATGTGCAACTCAATTTCCTGACGTTTCCTTACATATACCAACTAATTAACTTCCCTGACTTATCAAATAAAAAATATCAATGTATTGAAAATTAACTATCTGCAACACTACAATTAATTATATTTTTTGTATTTTTCATTCAGGATGACTAGCCAAATCTTCAATTGAATTCCCCTGACATTTCCAGATTTTCCACATTTTTTGGAAAATTTACAGACAATTTATAAGAAACACCCTTTTTACAGATTTGATCCCAGAAAATATACTATATGGCGGAAATTTTAGAAATGTAAGAGTTCTGATCAAGAAATGATGGAATTAGCCCACAATTTTGTAAGAAGAAATAATAATATCAATAATTAGGAGACTGCCATAGGCGAAATTTGTTTAAACAAAAATAATGCATTTTAGGTGAGTTTTTCATAAGAAAAACTAATGATAATGATAATAAATTATAATGAAAACGCCGTATATATGCTTTTTCATGAGATTCTTATACCAATCAAAACAGTTGTGCCACTGCCACAACAAATTTCCAGACATTATGAATTTCCCCGACTCAATGGTCAAAATTCCAAGATTCCCCTGACCACATTTCATTTCCCTGACTTTCCCTGACTGTATGAACAGAAACCATAGTTATGACTCCTTACAAAAAGTCGGTAAACCGTTTTTTTAAGTTTTATGATTAAATCAAAATAAGCAACTCTTATAAGAGTTTCAAGCTGACTAACTATAACAATAACTAGTTAGGACTCGTTATCGATATGTGCAATTTTTACATGGGCTAACAGTCATCAGACGTTAGTGATAGTTGGGCTTAGGGTGTCACAAAAGTTCAAAGGTCACTCCTTGTCAATTCTTTTTGCTGGGAAACCTTATCGAGACAATCCATTTCAATTATGTTTACACATACAGATAAAATAAATTACGAATATAATGAGATGTCGTTTCAACTATAAACACAAACATGTAGCAACTATCATGAATTCCGATTAACGCGATATGTTGCCATAATACTGGGATGTCATGATGAAAACAACTACTGACAATATCGTTTGAAACTACGTTCTCCAAAGTAAATTTAGGTTGTTTTTTGACATTCACGTAATCCAGACTCCTATTATCGATAACCATTGTTCCATTGTTGTTTACCGTAAAAACTGAGAAAAAAAAATTGTGAAACTAAATTTGTTTGAATTGGTTTTATCAGGCCATCATTGAAGGGCGAAGTTTTGATATTCCGAAACAGGAACTTAATGATTGATGAACCATACGAGTTTACTGTCAGCAATTCGTCGAATTTATCCCACTAGTTCAAGATAATCTACAGTTATCTTCGTATTGTTTGTGTATATACTTTTGCACGTGTGCAACGCGTGTGTGTTATGATATTATTTAATTTAAAATACAAAAAAATGACACCCACTTAAAAAGTATCAAAAATCATCTAGTGGGTTCGATATTAAACTTTCTATTTTGAGTTTGTGTTGCCAGTTGATTGCTGATTGGTTCGGCAGACTCAATTTAATTAATCAACGATTACAACTTTTTAAACAGGGTTATTAAATAGGTTTTTAAATCCAATGAAAACTGTTTTTTAAAACAAAATACACAGCTACATGAATACTGAGCAAAATAATCGTTTATACTCAGTATTTTATTTTGTTTAATTTCTTTTAATAAAATAAAACTAGTACTTCTACATTTTGCCAAAATCTGGTCATTGTAATTAACAGTTTTTAAAAAATTAATTTTTCGTTTGAGAGTAGGACTTTATGCTCACCCTTTTTCCCCCCCTAAAATATGGCATATTTGAAATCTTTTCTGTAATAATAAATGTTGTTTCTCTTAAATTCTTTTACGTCGAACAACGTGCTGGCTACGAAACATTTTCTTTCGTAAAATACTGACAATAAATCTTTGATCCTTCAAGCTAAATTTTCCAAGTGAAATCGTGCAAAAAATATTGATTGAGAAAATTTGTGTTAAAGGAGCGATGAATGTGACTATTACCAGTCACATGTAGTTGGTGACTGACTAAGTTGGACTAATAAAAAATGTCACTTTTGCAGGAAATAAGAATGTAATAAGACGAGCTATGTTGGCAAAATTAATGGCTTACTTCCGGTATTGAAGGCGTTGTCACTTTTTTTTTTAATTTTCGGACTATGCACTGCACTTAAATGGAAAATGGTGAGAATTACTGTGCATCCCATCAAGGACCAAGTAACACAAGTGTACTTTTGATAAGCTTCTCATAAGCATATCATTTCAGATAAAATATTGAAATTATCACGTATACTAGGAAATACGGTAACCTTGGGGCCTACGAGCCCAGCGAAAATATCTACACACAATAAATATTTTCGGTTTGTATTTAATCGTATCAATACGTTCAGATCGCCCACATGCTCATGATAGTTGTCACCATGTCAACCCAATTTGCACGATTTTCTGAGGTATATTGTAATATTTCCGTAATACAAATTCTCCGCATTTTGTACAACTTCAAATAATTTTTCAGGAATACTTTGTTCCAATGCATGCTTTATTGAACACAAAAATCAAGAGATAATAAGCAATTCTATGGAAGAAAATAACAGGGTTCTCCCAGAGATGAAATTTGCAAATTCCCTGACTTTATCCCTGACCTTTTCAGGTTTTTAAAACAAATTTCCCTGACACCTTGACCACTGAAAATGAAAAATTGGCATATGTCAATGTTAGGATGCTATATTTATTGCTCATGACACTTAAGCAGGAAATGCAACACAAATTCTCATCAGGCTACAGCAAATTTTATTTTTTTAAATCATATACTTGTACATGTATCATCAATTTCTTCCTCTGAATTGCTCGTTATCTCTTGATTTTTGAGTTAGGCTCTGCAAAATGATTTTAAATTTCCCTGACTTTTTAAAAGTAAATCCAGCAATGAATTTCCCGGGCATTTCCAGGTTTTCCAGATCTGGGATAACCCTGTACACGTCTAGAGGGTGTCCATAAATTATTATAATATTCCTTTAAGTATGCAATTTTTGATCGACTTCACGAATTTATGGGCCATTTTCACATTGGAAGTAATATTGCAATTCATCTCTATTTTACATTAGAATTTCAAATCTCATTATAAAGAATGTGGGTAGAACCTTCTACATGATCGATCATTAAGTTTTTGATTATGAAGCAGAAGATGGGATTTTCAGAGTGATCTGAATGCTATGGAAATCATGATTATGATTTTGAATATTACGATATTTATCCGAAACTTCATTGCAAACCCTTTAGGGTTGAAGCTGACGAATGCAACCGTCATCTTAAGCATTATTTTTTTTCCAAAAATAAATGACTTGAATCGGAAAAGGCATCCACATTGAATGAATAAAAAAACACATTCCATCAAACCAAAATCCAAAACTTATTTATGTTTTGGGCGAAATACCTGGTAATCAAAGCTCCAATGAGCAAGGGTATAAAAACCATTTCGTAGCAAATTCCAACAACATGTACATGCAGCAATTGCTCACGAGTGGTGAATAATAACAAATGGCACAATACGAGCAAATGAATCGGATTATTCGTAGGAAGAATGTGAAATTGAAGGGGCGCCACCTGCATGAGCCCGAAAAAGATTTAATCAGATGTATCATTTGAAAGCATGTTGCAAGTCACTGCCCCTTTTTACAACGGATTTTCAAGCAAACTTTTCCAACTCAGCAAAAATGCCACAATCGGAGGCCAAGTTTGTACCTGAGACTGGCGAGATATAAAAGATTTAATATGAATAGAATCCAATTAACAATACATAAAATCAAAGTGGCCTTTAAAACGCCATCTCACATAAAAAATCACATCCCCCTAAGACCCTCAGAGAGAGGAACTGCCTGTTCTTCTTCATTTACAAAAGAATTTCTACAGAATTGCTGAATGTTTTTTTTTTCGAAATAAAAAAAAAACATCATCGTACATGAATATCCCACATCGATGAAGTTCGAAAACGTATTTGGAAAATATCGGTTTATAAAACCGAGCGGGGTCATCAACCACTCAAGCAATGTTATTCCAGGTTATTTCATGGTGACTACCAATTCTAAAAACGAAATTTCCTGAATTTTCCAGGTTTTCCAGGGTCATCTAATTTTTCCACTGTGTCAAAATTCTATCGAAAACAATAACAACGAATTATACTCAAGTCACATCAAGGAAAAACGCGATAATTAAAAAACGTGGTTATGAACAGGGCGACACCAACATATGAAAAATATACCTACATGTATGTGTCCTGGATTTCCATTACCGAGTGGGAAACACACAGCCATTACCTAGTTTCTAAAACTAGATTTTAGTTCGTTGTGTCTTGAGTATTAGCCAACTTTACCAAACAAACATCCCAACAATGGATTTTACGAACATTTATTTGCCAAACTACAAGACATAACGGATTTTAGGCAGATTTTCCTGGAAATTTGTTTTTGGAAATAATAATATTGAAGAAATTTTCGACGGATTTCTGTAAAACTAGATCACCAATAATGCAGCTCTATACCATTTTGTAAATTTCTGAAATATCACTATTGACAGAATCTGAGAAATTAACTCCATAGAGGAAACTTGAATAAAAAATTACCATGCAGATATGACGGATTTTAGGTGTAATCTCCCGAAAAATGTTTTCCAGAAATATTAATACCAAAGGCAACACAGATGGTAATTTCAATTTTTTTCAAACTAAATCACCAATAATGCATAAAACGAGATTAACTTAAGAGGGACGCAGGCAAACTTTTTAGAAAAACAATTACAAATGTTGAATTTTGGTTCAGAATTTTAAGGGGAAATTGTAGAATTGATTATAAAGCCGATCATTTTTGGGCTTCTCAGACTTGTGCAGTCAGACTTCTCAGAATCATAATGAACAAATACAAAATAATATTTTGATATAGAAAATTGCTAGATTTCAATTCAAAATGCCCTGAGTTTTCCACATTTTCCAAGTTGGTAGTGGTAGTCAGCAAATTGAGTTAGCGAGTATTTATGGACGATCCCTGTCATCAACTACCTTGCTACACGAACTGGTTTGATTGTCAAAGGATGGACTGAAAATGTTGCAAGATGCCAAGCTAAAGTCCTTGGAAAAAGTAGTTTGTTTTCTTAAAAGCTGAAAAGTCCAGTGGTTTGGTAAGAAGGGAACAACTTGAAATTTGACGCATTTCTGTGCGTGGCGTTACCAGGGCAACTCGGTAAATGCCCTGGAGTTGTTTCCCGAACCCGGCCCAGCCCCCAGATCCGCCGAAATAATGGGGCCAGAGGTCAAAGTGGAAAGTCACTCGCTGTAATGCGATTTGCAGGCGTTGGTCGATCATGGGGACCATGGCAGAATCCTCCTTCTCCTCAAGGTGTGAGCAAGGCCAAAATGAGATGAGCATAAACTCATTTTTTCTGCCAATTAAATATCTGTACATTAAAGTAATCACTGTTCCCCCAGAGATGCTGACTTTTCCAGGTTTTATTGCAAATTTCCCTGACCACAGAAAATGCTAAAATATGGCATATGCCGAAGTAAGGAATGCTATATATTTATTGCTTAATACTGGGTGTATATAAGCAGCAGATAAAACAAAAAATCCTATTAGGAATAAGCACTTTTTTTAAAATGACAATTTCATTATTAATTTCTTCTATATAATTGCTTATCGTCTCTTGATTTTTGTGATAGGCTAACCGTTGTGTTAGCCGTCTAAAATGCATCATTAATTTGTTGAATTTCCCTGACTTTCCCAATTTCCCTGACATTTTCAGGTTTTTTGGGCCTTAGGAGAACCGAGTTAATTGGGTGGCTATGGTTATCTTAGCTGCTTTAATGCGATAGGAAAATTTACATTAGTTTTTTTTTAATTAAAAAGAGTGACACATTCCTGTTCTGACAGTTACACACTTGGAACTATCAAAAAAGCAATAAATGTTTATAATGAAAGCTTTCGTTTATCAATTAATACCGGAGCGTGGTTTATCCCAATATAATATCAGAAGTTTACAGTAGCCAATTGGTGGTTTATCAATTAAAATGGTAGATTTTACAGTGAGAATTTGCCCATGTGGTCTATAGGGTGAACGTTTGTATTGATTGCAACAGTTTCAGCTTCAGCTTTCTATAGTACGTGTTATGTTAAGGGTGGGCTTTTCCACTTCGCCCTCTATTGGCATTGTAGAGCAGATTCACTACTTGCCGCTATAGTGTAATACGTTATGAAAAATCACCAAAATTACAGAAATTACTGCAGGCATTATTACATTCCCATTTCGAACATGTGATGAGGCTCAAAACGTCCACCAGAGGGCACACATGTCCTGACACTACCATGTATAAGACTTTCGTGATTGACGGGAATATCGTAATTAAAGATTAATTTAGGAGTTCCCCTTCAAATCTCCAATGATGGCCCAATCACTCCAAGTCACATCATCGATAATGATCGATTGTTTAATTTTATATGATTGGTTTCCAAAAAAAACCAGACTTAACAACAATACTGTTGTTTGCAATGAAAAAAAATCCCTATCAGTAATATTTACAGGATAGCGGATACATATTCAACGGAAACACTAGGACCAAATTATGGGTGTGTCATGAACAACACAATCCCATTGCAAAACCTTGTTGAAATTTCCCAACCCCCTTTCCTCCGCCATCAAATCACCATTACAGTAGAACCTGTCTAAACTAATATCCTTGGTACCGGTGCTGAATATTAGTTTAGAGATGATATCGATTTAGACTATTTGTTTAAACAGGTTCGTCTGTACGACGAAACTGTCATTTCTTCAATAGACCTACACTTGTGCAATGTTCAGTAACGTAAGAAATTTATCTTTTTCCAGGTCAGAAGTAACGCCTCGCAGTTAATCAAACATCTGAATTTGCCATATCAAATTGCGACCAAAATGGTAACGAAATTGGTTGGGGGTGTTGTTATGACTTACAGTATGTGGGGCATTGACACCTAAGTTCCCAATTGTATTCGTACCGGTATGTGGAAAATGGTGGTGGACTAGTAGCGCATTTGGCAGCATGGCCATTGCATTATTCTTCATCACAATTGTACATGCAACTTACAGTACTGTAATTTGTCGTTTTTATGTACTATTTCTTGACTTAATTTTATCCCAAGCAGCCCAATAAAGTTTATATTAAATATACATTTCCATATTTGTTTTGCACAAATAGTTCGGTAATAATATATAACGTAGACAAATTATATTCATAGTATATTATGAATAGATTGTCCAAAATTTATTAAGAATATATTTTCCATTAGATATAATATATCATTAAAAATATATGCTTATTAATGTCAATATATTTGTCTTCATCATATATTATTACCAATATATTTGTTATACATGTATATTACAAATATAATTCCCTTTTCAAAATATATACGTAATATATTAAGAATATATCAGTATATATTTATAATATATTACTCGGATATAATTTTTCCGTAGGAGATATTAAGGCATATGTTATAACGTATGTTTTAAATTGTCAAAATAAAAAAATGGCATCAAGTGTTGTCCCTACGGCGCAGTTTAGCACGAGCTTGACCTCTCGCTGAGAAGGTCAGCGTGGTGACCAAGCAATTGGGACGATATGATGATCAGCCCACGTGGTCACCACATTTGTAAAACCATTTGTAACGAACATCTGACGTTCTGGTAAATACCAATTTCGACTTAACTGCCCACTTTGACATGTCAATTGTCTGCAAATGGGATCATGTTCTATTCCAAGTGGTCAACTGGACACACTTATACATGTACATGTACAGGGAATAAAAACTGGGTGGTTTTTCGTTTAGAGAAGCATTTTCCAGATGAGCATTTAATTGGATATTTCGTTGACAATCTTTACTGAGAACGACTCCTCATGCAGCGTTCGGTTCTAAATAACTAATTGCTGACCTCGACTGACCACTCGGTGGGTAAATATAGGCACAGAACCCTCTCGCCCCCTCACCCTCAGCAGTTACCAAGTTACAAAGCCCTCGCTTTACTAGCTTTTTCACAATAGCCGAGTAAGTCGACCCCGTTGCGATGACCTCTGACCCCAGCACCGTGCTAGCAAATGGCTCGTATAATATACGTAGGGGTAAAGGAGAAACTGCTCATTCCATCTGGCCTAGCCAGTCGCCCAAATAATAGACAAAACAGTCGTGCATTTGCGATTATGTTGCCCATGCCAGCGAGCAAAAAAATATATATTTGCACGGTTTGTGCATACATTATATTTTTTGCATCTTATAAGTTCAAAGAAAACGTGAACTGAGTTGGGTGGGAGAAACTGAACACCATCCTTTGAACACTAAATCCCTTCATCTGTCTCTTAGGAAATGCTTCTTTATTTTGCAAATGGGCTGGTTCAACTCACCAAAGTAAATTTAAGTTGCAGTTTAACAGATGAGATTTTCAATTTCCCTGACTTTTCCAGTTTAAAAACATATTTTCCTGAACACTGAAAGTGCCAAAGTATGACAGTCAAATGTCATAAATGCTACTTGTATATTATTGCTTATTACATACAGTAAAAACAGGAGACAGCAAACATTTTCATAAGGTAACAGAAAATTTAGGCAAGTTTATTTTTTCAAATTCACAATTTCATTATTAATTTTTTCCACAGAATTAATTGCCATTTAATTTTTTTGTTAACCAATAACTAGCTATGTGAACTGCATTAAAATGTTATCATCCCATCCATGCAGCACACGCTGAAACCCAAGCAATTAGCCGTGAAATCATTACTAAAGAAAAATTTCACACTTTTCATGATTACTTTTTGCATATTATGTTGGATCAGTTGGCCTGGGGTAATGGGCACCCTTATTAATGCATGAACTTGCAACTCTGCTATACTTCTTGCTCGACACTTAACCTAAACTTCATGATGGCGGCTTTTGAGACCTCGTATATCACATGTTAACCTCGTGTGTATAGATTGCATACAGTGATAAAATTAAGATTGGTGCAACTTGGTATACACATGCACCTCAGCTAATCGAATGTTTTTCAATGCAAAAAGTATAAACCCAAGAAAAAACGACGATTTAGTCCTTGTGAAACTCATATAGCCTAACCATTATACTTTAAGTATATAGGTTACAGAATCCTTGTCGGTTTCCTGGAAACATACATGTATCTCTAAGAAAATGTTCCTCAGAATGTTTCAAACTTTCTAAAATATGGAAACATGTTTGAGGAAACATTTGAGACCGTTTTCCTCCAATAGGTTTCCTAAAACATGCTCCCTGGCCAGAATGTGGAGGCATTTTGAGGAATTTATTTCCATGCAGAAACTACAGTATGAAACGTTTGCTATATTATCGTGGACTAGGCTTTAGAAGTAGTGACAAATATCATTCTTGAATTTCTTGTTGTCACTGAAATTGCGAAGTATAAGCCATGCAGGGTGTCACAAATTTAAGGTTTAACACCATTATACACTCGGGGCATCTCAAGGACTCGAGCACAATCTCGATCATCATTGGGCATCACGAGAGTGACTCGTACTGCAAGTTGATGCGTAATACTGAAGACACACCGAACATATGACAGTACACAGTATAAAGACGATCAGTATTACTGTCGGTGCTTGTTTAAATGTATGTTATGACAGTATACCGTATATCGACGATCAGTATTACTTTGGCTATTTTTTGAATGATGACATGTATGACAGTAAACCGTATATACTCGATCAGTATTACTGTCGGTACTCGTTGAATGTTGAAATGTATTATAGTACAAAGTATATACGATCAGTATTACTGTCAATATTTTCTGAATGTTGAAATTTATAACAGTATACATTATAGCGACGATCAGTATTACTGTCGGTACTTGTTGAATGTTGAAATTTATGATATAACAGTACACTGTATATCGACGATCAGTATTACGGTACCATCGGTATTCGTTGAATGTTGACAGCATACCGATCCTGCAGTTAGACGATAAGTATTTGTTGAACGTTAGTTACTTGCTAAATGCTATATTTGTTGAAATGCATGACAAGCATACTGCATGATACAGGGTGCATGCAGCAATACTGCGTTGAAGCCTCGCACAGGTCAAGGGTCATCCTCGAGTTTGACAAATCTGGACTAGCCTGACTCCCATACTCGTTTAACCGAAAAACGCAAACGACTTAAGCAATCACGAAACGGCACAAATGACTAACCTCGAGGGTCCACGAGGGCGACAGGGATCCATGTAAGTCATCCGTGTTGGCTCAGCATGGTCAGCTCGTTGAAATTGTTGTCTCCAAAAAATCCGAAAAAATCCAGGTCTGGGGGGGTAAGGTGCGAAACAGTCACTTCCGAGGTGTCGGAACTTTTCAGCGCGTTCAGCTAGGGGCAGCTAGGTTGCCATCAGCTGAGTTTCCGAACGTAAATAAGCGTTTGGGAGACCGAGTGTCTCCAGGGTCGACGAATCATATCTGATCGAGTTTTATCCGAAGGTGATAAGGTGAAAATCCAATGGTGAAAACGCGAAAATGCCGAATCAGGTTTTAGGCCTAACTCGTCTTCGCGAGCAACGATAGACACACAACAACACGTCCGTTCAGGAGGCCGTTGAAAACGCCACTGTTGGAAAAACACAAAAAAAGACAATCAGCTGGTTTCGTCCGTTCCTCCCTCCTCCTCCTGTCCGCCCTTGGCCAGGCACAATGAGCCCCAGGCTGGCCAACCAATGGGGACTGGGCTGGGCCACGCCCCCTCTGTCCTTTCGGCCTCCACTCGTCAACTTCGGACCTTCTGATTGACACCCCAGCGCCAAAAAAAACTGCTGTTCTGCGGCCGTTAAATCGCACCTTTAACAACTGCGTATTGTTTTACAGCCGCAATAATGCATTACAACCTGTAGGAACGCAGGGGTAGGGGGGCGCCCCGTACAGGGTACGCGGAAAGTCGCGAATGGTGTTTGGAAAACGTCAGCAAAGTTACTGCAATCTTATTATTGATTAATACATAAATTATGCCGTTTCATTGTTTATCAGAGTAAATCATTTCTGATTATGATATTATGAATAGTTAACCCGAACTATGTATACTGGAATTTCTGATATAGGGTAATAAATGGAAAAGTTCGGGGAGCACTTCTTTAAATCCATATTGGCCAAGAGTCTATGTACTGTATTTCTCAAGTTGGTCAGTACATGTACTAACATCAAAAATGTTTTTTTTTCAACTTACTTTGCCCCGCAACCCTGCATTCAGAGTCGACTTAACACATGCAATGAGTGGTTATTTCGCGTTTTCAGACGTTATACTAACGCACTTTGAATACTTAATGGTCGTTAATAAGCATAAATGCACTCAGCTATACCAGAATTGTCACAATTTTCAATGACATATACATGTAGCTGAAATATTCCAGGACCTCCATCCTCGAAATCTGGCTGCTGCCACTAGCGCCACCTGGGTCGTTGTTCATGTTTTTGCCTCAAATTCAAATCGTTTATATACGTACTAGTACATGTATGCAGTGAGCGTGCATAATCAAATTGGAGCCTGACTTGAAAATCAATTAAACCCACACTCGAGCGAATCCGAAGTTAATTCCTTTCAAAACAAAATTAACAAATTGAAGTTTTGATGAACCCTGGCAAGCTCAGCATGGGACCTAACGAGCAGCTGATTTATAAATTATATCTGTTTGCATAGGAAGGAAAACGTTTGGTAAAAAAAAATAATAAAAATAGTGCATTCGAGTGACGTTGAAGTGTGAAGGAAGTGGAGTGAAGCGTTTCGTGCGTAAGATTATTACACGTTTAAACTCGAAGGACTACAATTACCGAATTAAAAACCAATTTGTCATCCTAGCATGCTAATTACAGTGGCGATTGGCCTCTGGCCATTTCATAAGGGAGAAAGATTATTCCTGCCATGGCTGGTCAGTTCATCGAGTGTCTCGTATACGCTGGTTTTAACCAGCGATTAAGATTATCACTGCTGGACAAAACACGTTTTAACGTCCAAATAAAAATACTGCTCATAATCGACCATGACTCTTGCAATCATTCGCGTATATGACAGTTCTGATACTTGAAATGTTTTCAATTAACAATTCCAGTAGCACGTCTGGTCACTCAGGGGTCACTCTATTGATAGGGGCGATAACAAACGTGAAATCAAACACCCCAAATACGCGTATTTGATACAAATTAAAACGTTTTAAGACTTCCTCCTGATGGCTATCTACAAGAGATAGCCGCTCCCCCTCATCCGAACTGACCAAGTTCGATTTTTACTGAACGCAGTCCCCTCTCTGATACCTTGCTAAATGCTGATGCTGACCAATGAGAATACAACTTGTAAAAGGGTCATTTTAGAAAAACTAAAAAAAAAAAAATTACAAACCTTGCAAGCACCTGCACAGATTTAGGCGGGGTGGGGAAGGTATTAAAGTAATCGGTCATTAGCTGGACAATAGGGTTCTTTGCAGGGCGAAACGTTAAGGAAATATTTTTCCACTGCCTTATCTTAGCTCGCGATAGAGCGGTCACGTACTGTTAAATGGGCTGCACGTGCACTGCAGAGCCAACTGGACAATTGCTGACCGTTGGTCAGTCGAGCGGATTAATAAAATGGGGTACGATAAAATGGAGAGTCGTAAAAGTCCTTTCTCGATACTGTGCATTTTAAAAGCCAGCCCATGTGTGCCACGAACGAAACGTTAGAGTGGAACCTGTAGAAACAAATACAGCGTAAAGTAATATCCTCTCTAAACTTATATCAGGTGCTGGTCGTCACGTTTCGAAGACGCCACATTTAGTTACATGAATTGTCCAGGTTTTCAGGGGTAACATTCTAATTTTCCCAAGTTCAAAAAATGTTTAATGGTTAAATATGTACCACAATTCCACTGAAAGCAATATTTAGTAACAATAATAAGTTAACGCCATAAGCAACATTTTGAAAAAAACTTGATCTCAAATGGTAGGTTTTAGTCGACAGTATAAAACAAACGTTTCCCAACAATGGATTTTACGCACATTTCTTTGAAAACTACCAGAAATACTAGGTTTTAGGTGTATTTTCCTCGAAATGTTTTTTTTTTTTTTTGGAAATAATCATAATAACGAAAGAAAATTTAGAGATTGTTTTATATAAACTAGATCATTTCTAGACCATTTTTGACAATTTCAGAAATATAAATACTGACAAAAATTAACTCCATTGACGAAACTTGGACCCGAAATTACCTAAATAACGAATTTTAGGTGAGAGGGGTAATCTCTCGAAGACGTTTTCCAGAAATATTAACAACAAAGGCAACACTGACGACAATTTATAATTTTTTTAAACTAAACCACCAATAATGCTAATCACATATGCTAAATTTTACATATGCTGAATTTTAGGAGGATGGTAGAATCGATTATCGGATCAATCGATTTTATAGTCATTTCTCTGAGTTACAGCAAACAAGCACAAAATACAACTTTTGATAATGAAAAATTCCAGGTTTCAATTCAAAGTTCCCCGCGTTTTCTAGATTTTCCAGGTTGAATATCAAATTCCCTAAGGTTTCCAGGTTTTCCAGGTTGAACATAAAATTCCCTGATGTTTCCAAGTTCTCCAGGTTGAACATAAAATTCCCTAATGTTTCCAAGTTTTCCAGGTCGAATATAAAATTCCCCAAGGTTTCCAAGTTTTTCAGGTCGAACATAAAATTCCCTAATGTTTCCAAGTTTTCCAGGTTGAACATAAAATTCCCTGATGTTTCCAAGTTTTCCAGGTTGAATATAAAATTCCCTGATGTTTCCAAGTTTTCCAGGTTGAACATAAAATTCCCTAATGTTTCCAAGTTTTCCAGGTTGAATATAAAATTCCCTGAGGTTTCCAAGTTTTCCAGGTTGAATATAAAATTCCCTGATGTTTCCAAGTTTTCCAGGTTGGCAGTCAGTGCACCATGGTTTAAACTTTTACTGTATCATGAAAGTTGCCCAGTAGCCCCTCGGACACCCACGGACCCAGTTTAGTCAAATGAAGCCAATTTGGCCGCTGGTTCCACACCCACCCAGTCCACCCAAAGGGTTCTGGTAACCCAAAGCTAAGATTCGAATCGCTTAAGAAAGGAGTTGCCCCCAGGGGCCCAGTGGCTATTGTTAACAATGGCGCTCAATTACGAGTCACACCTGAACCCGTCTACTGGCAAACGGAGCCTGTAATTAGGCGTATGGGGGAGTCGTTGGAGGTACAGGAATGACATGGAAATGATAGGGAAAGTCAGCGTATGCCCACACCATTGGGTCTTTGGTAAGAAACTGCTTTCAGAGAGGTTGGACTAACTAATGACCTGCCACCTTCAGGGGGAAGCCGGCGATTTAGGGGTCTCCACAAAGGGCAGCTCGCACCTGCACCCCTCGTGTTTTTCGCTCAAAATCCAATTCCCTTAAATCTCCTAATGCCCTCAACTATTTACCCTCACCTTCAGTTCGGACCCTGGACCTTGGCCATATCCCGTCGCACGTGTTGCCATGCGTGCAGGGAAGGCCAGAAAGCATCAGGAAATCCTTACCTGTTTACACAATGCAGTTTCGGAGGGAGATCTTAGACTTTTCTGCGTGCGTTTTTCGCCTATAGAAAACGTTTGCCGAGTTGCCAACATTTCGTTAAACGCACCTGAGGGGGACGACAGAAAAAAGCGATAAAGCTCGCTTTTAGTCCGAATTTACACCATGGGTCAACACGGGGTGCTCTTGTCGGGGATTCAATAGCGACGGGAGAAACTGGAATGCGAGAAAATACGGAGAAAACCTGTCAAATAGATTAAATGGACCGAGGAGTATTGAGAATATTTTCCCATAAATTCGGTTTTAGACTTAGGCCTATCATATGTGCATGAATTGACCAGCTTCGGACCCATCTGGCTGGGTTTCGCCAGCCTAAATTGTACTTGGAAAACGTTAGAAACACAGATTTTTGCGAAAATAAAACGAAAATTACCTGTTAATGCTAGTTTTAATTGAGGTTCACTGAAATAATATCTTAAGTTGAGATTTTACGCCATCTTGGAAGTTGAAAGAACGCAATTGAGTTCTTTTCGAAAAATGGAACGAATGCAAAATGGAATCGCACGTTCCACGGTTGCTATGGTTGCCATGTGCTCCTCTTCGACCAATCAGCTGCGCCTGGTATTTAAGCGCCAAAATAAAACGTGGGAAAAATTCGGGAAAAAGGATGTCGACATAATACTTGAACGTCCCCATAACAATGTCAACACGAAATGCATTGTGAAATGCATTACGAATTACAAAATATATTGCAAATGTATTGGTCGTTTTCATCGCAACACGAAATACATTTCGTAATGTAAACAAAAATGCATTTCTCTAATGTATTTTACAAAGAATTCATTAAAATATACTGACTTGTGCATTTCACGATGTATTTGAAACTACATACTTACAAATGAATTGAATGAAATTGATGTATTTTTGAATTTTAAACTATTTCATTGACAGTTCTAATTTATTTATTGAATATTTTAGATGTTTTTTTTAAACTTTGAAATTATGAAATATAGCGAGGCTTTTGACATTTTACATTGAACGGAATATAAATTGTAAAATACATTCGTCAATGCAAACTGAGTACATTACACTATAGCATTACACAAGTCTTCAATGCAAACGAATTATGGTACGTTAGTGCGCATTACACAATCCCCATAACACATTGCACTATGCATTCTATAATGCATTACAAAGTGCTTAAAACACATTTAAAACGCATTCGGAAATGCATTTCCAAGTACATTCGTCAACGCATGTTTGAAACTAAATTTGTCTCAATCTACAGACATTTTAAAATGTATTTTCCAACGCATGTTTTATAATGCATTTCTAATGCATTACCATGACATGTGGGTTCTCATTTAATGCAGACTTATTACTCATTTAAATTCTCATTTACAGTCCTTTCTTACAAATATAAAAAACGCAAGAGTGTACTTATCTATTTATTTTCAGCAGTGCTCAATGTGGAGTACAACCCCAAGTCAACACGTGGGAAGAGTTAGAATTGTAATTACACGTTACTCGCTATAAATTTTTTTCCATTTAAACTAACGGTTTGGATGAAATTTCCCAAAGAAATGGGATACGTGTACAGTATGTTAGTGTCATGCTTTTCGCTGTTGATGATTGTTGCTAAATTGACCCGTGAGGTCATATTTAACTAACCACAGGCTAATTCCCATGCTCCTGCGGAGTAGCCAGTCACCTTCTCCTTTAATATACATACTTTAATTCAATTCCCAGTCCACCCTGGCTGCCCCAACGTGATTACCAAACTAAAATCTGTTTCTCGGACAATTCGAAACAAAAAAGCGTAAGTAATTTGGAACATCTCATAAGATGGTCCACGCTTCTTTGTCGCTTTTTTGTGTTTTTTGTGCACCAAGGCGTAAAAGGTGTAATTAACTTTCGTCGATTCACAATGATCGTTGAATGCTCAATTATTTTTAGCCCAATTTCGAGCATTCCAACATATGTGAATTCAATGAAAAGCGACCTCCAGCGGCGGCACGCATAATACTGGCGTAAATAGTGTGAATTTTCACATGCATTTCTGCATGGGGTTCAAAAACTGGTTGCAAATTCCGTCAGGGTTTAAACAATGCACGGGGGTATAGTCTGTGCTCACTCAGACGTCCCCATGACGGCTTGCTATTGCACTGGTCAATGGAATTGTCCATCCGTGAGGCTCCACGGCATGCCAAAGCATAACCCCAAGGGGTCCCCTTGGCTCCCCTGAGCAATTTCTAAAGATGCAAAATTCTATGGAAGCTGATCTCCTGAAAATGCACCCAAAAAACTGCCTCAGTGACTCAGTCTTGTTTTGTCAATGCACCCATTCTCGGTGGAAATTATTTAAGTGATGGCAAATGGTTTTGTTCGGGTAAACTGGGGGCTTCGATCTGGTCAGTATAGTCCTGGTCAAGCTGGTCAACGTCTGTTTTTCTCGACCAAACAGTTCAAATTTTTTTCTATAAAATCGTACGCAGAATGACCGATTGACCACGAGTGAGAGATACGAAGAATAAATAAAAATATTTACCTCAGTAGTGTCCATCTTGCAGCGAGTGATGGTCAACATGGGCAACATGCGCTATGCTCCTTATCAAATCCAACCTCTGACTTGTGATGACCTCTGTAGAGTTCGAAAGCTGAAAAAAAGACACAGAATGTATGAAAAACTTGCCAATGAGTTCACTTATGAACAGTTGGTCAATGAAGCAATTATGAAGAAAACCATGTAACATTTTCTAGATATTTGTAGATATTTACATGTAGATACAAATGAATATCATTGTCTGCATACATGTACTGTACGTATATAAATGTAGAATGCATAAGCATCTTGCCAATGAATTTGCGTAATTATGAAGAAAATCTTATAATTATATTGTGTATATTTGTAGATATTGTAGATATACAGGTACATGTTTATTATTGTAGAAAGCAACTTGCCAATGAATTTGCTAATTGATAGTTGGTCAATAAAGCAATTATGACGTCAATCATGGTATTATATTGTAGATATGTACAGTATTAATTGGAAGTTGCTGCGTTTACTAATTTACCATTAGTTGAGCAACCCAGTCTGCAATCCAACTAAGGCAGTACTTTATGATCACCCTGTACATTGAGTCTTGCAGGCTGGACGCATTCTAAGATCACTTTTCGGTATTTCTCAGCGTCCACCTGCTGACCTGCTGTCCACCTTCCCATCTTTTCTTCTGGATCTCCCTTCAGGACGTCCAGCAAAGCTATTGTCCAGTTTTGTTATTCAGTGAAAAAGCCAACTGATCGTTAATCACTCATCACACCTATTGATACCGTTACCCTAAACTGTCAGCAAAAACAGGGCACAGGAGAGAGCCTGACCAGTGACCAGGTCAAAGTTCAAACTGGCTAGGACGCGATAATTAATCAATTAATGGCACAATTAGGCCAGAGTTAAAAGCATTACACGTTTGTTGAATTCTGGTTGAAAAACAGTATGTTTTATAACCTCAATTTAACTGGGCATGCGCAGGGTTCACATACAGTAACTGACCTTGTTCATTCTCTTAATTGGGGGCTGGAATAATTTTATTGGTCACCGCATAAAACTAAGTGTATTGACGCGAATGCAGGTGTGCATTTTCACAAGGGTCCTGACCCTCAACCCCCCTAAGTCCCTTAACCTTACAGGG
>JAQGAF010000773.1:0-40906 GCA_034687865.1 Kryphioiulus occultus | reverse complement strand
CGTATGCAGAAATAACCGGAACTGTTATTTCCATAAGTAATGGGCTTCTAACAAATTCTATAAATGATATAAGCGTGTATTTGAAAAATACATGTATTTGAATGTATTTGAGCACTGGTTTTGGGCGGTGGCAAATCATTTCTTAATCATTCAAATACAGTATTTGCTTCATGATTTCTTTAACTGCATGGCGTAAATGGAATGAAGTACGCTGTTGTTGAACACGTGGTTTACTGTGCTGCATACCTTCAGTTTCACCAAATCCTGCAATGATTCCATGTTTGGCTGAATCGTCGTAGTTAATGCCAGATGGAGGCAGACAAATAGGGGTGATAACTGCTGAAAATTCCACCGATGTCGTCAGCTTCATCAGAGCCAAAGAATAATCGGAGTACTCGATGTCGAATTGGGGATGCACGATAATATCGCATACATCGCGCCAGGGATTCAACATGGACGTAAAGGTCGAATACAGTTGACTGCGTCCAAGACTTACGCGTAGTTCTTTAAGTGATTTTAAAATTCCTCTGAAACAAATGCGTTATACAATGAATGCTTACATTAAAACAAGTGATCAAATGTACCAACATGCATTATACATGTAGTTGTCATGCTTTATGCATCGAAGTACAATCTGATTTTTTTATTTATTTGCTCAGGGCAAGTGATGCAAATTTCCACATACGTTGTTTCGTCTTGAAATGCACATCCTGCATCAGTCAAGATCCATTTGCGGGAGATTAAGGTGCCGTGGCAAAGCAGCGTTACGTATAACGGATAATTCGAATTTTTGGATTTGTTGTGAATAGTAACCTGCATGTTTGCAAATGCATTTATACTGCGTGAAACGTAAATTCTTGAGGTCTTGTTAAAGTTTACAAGTCTTAAAAATGAATCTTACTATCCAAGGGTACTTATTTGCCGTGGTTTCCTCGCCTCCGGCAATTTTTGCTTCAATTTCATTCCCTGAAGCAGCATTTCCACATTCTGGAAGCATGTAAAATGAGGGTACTTTCAAATTCATTGAAACTATCAACTCGCTTGCCTCCAATACCCTCTATGCAAAATCACGTTTAATATTGCAAGGATAATTTAAGATGTCTTCAAGGGACATGTGCCACATCCCCGGAAATCAAGTTGACATGGGGGGTATGCCTACAAAATATTGCTAGTTATAATTTATACATGTATATTATGTGCATATGTTTGCCCCCTGATGGCAAAATCTTAAATTTAAATTAATTCGTGTGTGCAGTGTTAGCAAATTATTTAAACATCTTATTCAGATTCATAAGCAATGAACGATGATCGGAAAATATGTGAAAATCAAGCTTTCTTCTCTTCTTTTTTACGGCTCGTTACTATTATTGTTTGCAACATTTGGGGACAATTTATTATAGTGAAATTAAGTGAATGGTAAGCTTATCTTATTTTGCAAGATTACCTTGAGTCCTCACTATTGCTGTGGCTGTTACTAAACTCGCATTGGATTCGCTGATGTCATTTTGGCAGGTCCAAATACCGGTGTGGTTATTGTTAACCGTGTATAGATTAATCGAACAAGACATTGCGTTTTTTCCATTTTCATAGCTAATATAATTTTTGTAATCATCCATGGTGACGATGAGGCCATCTTTTTTCCAAACACAATCCACCTTCCTGTTGAAAATGCAGTCCAAAGTGGAATTTTGGAAGTAGAAAAGTGTCGTGTCTTTAGGGGACACCGTCAAAGCGAGTGGTTCACATTCATTTTCTACAATGAGAGTTGTGTCTGCTTAGTTATAAGCTTATTTTAAATAACTGTTGCAATAACGTGTTAAATAACTTTGTTTCTGCACGTACTCCCGTTTTTAAATAAGTTTTTTAAATCAATATAGGGGTTTAGAAAAAGACAACATATTCAACAATTAAATACTTACCTCTAATGATATGCATCAAAACTATGATGCCGAAATACAAAGGCAAATTCATACTGTAGCACCGAAGCCCTGGTATGGTTTAAGTCAGGCGCTATGTTTAAAGGTTATTTAAAATTGCATTGAAGAAGTCGAGACTAAAAACCACAATTGGCGCTCTTGCCCACCGAAAGTGAGCGAGAAATTTATTGGGTTTCATTAGCAAGAACGTTCAAATAAGCTCAATTAAAACAGTCAAGGATTTCTAAGGCTCCTACACACTGTATTGTTAACGTCAATAAACTAACGTTTAACACCAATCTGTGATTTGGATGTGACGTTTCTGCGATTAAAATGACGAAAAATGGGCGTGGCAAAGTCGGTTTCAACCTTTTCTTTGTGCATAACCATATAGCATAACATCCAGTCTGGATGTTCGAGCATCACATTTCAAGTGGCTATTGGCTAAATTCGAAAACCCGCCACATCATCCTCTCTGACTGGCCATCTTAAAAAATGTGCATGAACGATCCTATTGGCCATTGCCTTATACGTACTTAGCAAACATGCTTTGCCAAAACACATACATGAACGATAGCGCATGACATTGCTTCTTATTGTGAGAGTTAACGTAAGCTTAACGATATAATTTGTCGGAATGCGGAGCAAGGGCCACATTCCAAGTGGCAATAAGCGAAAGTCGAAAACCCGCCACATCAGGCTTCTCTGATTGGCAACGAACACATTTGCATGTATTATCCTATTGGCTATTGTCCCACGTAAACGCATGTGTTAATTATTTGGTTATGCATGACTTTGTACTTCACTTAGCCGTTTGTGTGACAGTGTGTAGGAGCCTTAAGTGTATGAGTAGGTGCGACAGTTCAATAAAATCCGGTATGAATGAAAGCAACCAGGCTTACTTTACGTCAATTGCATCACAACATGTAATTAGACACTTAGCGCAGCCCAACAACATTTTGAAATTAACAAAAGTGAAAGTTAACTTCTGCGAATTTAATCAAAATTTGTTACAAAAGTGCTTTTTCATAACAAAAGTTGACCACTACTTTTGTGTTCAACATTTGTTACAAAAGTGCTTTTTCATAACAAAAGTTGACCACTATTTTCTGTTTTCCAAAAAACAAAAGATGAATTGAGTTACAAAAGTTTATTTCGACTGCAGTTGGTTATGTAATGGTCATGTGAATGGGTTTCATTAGCAACAAGCGTCAGACCCATCTAGCTAGGATTATTTATGGCTTTTTAGAGCTTTTTAGGGAGCGACCATAAATTATGCAATGCTGATTTGCTGCTTTTTTTGCTCCCAGCTTCTCCCCCTTGCAACATTTTGTAACAAATCTCACCCCTCCCTCCCCCTCGAGTTTTGCATAATTTGTGGACGCTCCCTTAGGACCGCTGGAAAAAAATGTATCCCCAAGCACTCCCGCTTGTAACATTTGACGAGACAATGACGCAACTGCCATGATGGGCCTTTGGTAAACTTTTCTTTAGAAAACAGATGTTGCTAAAATCAAAACATTTTCAACTAACTGCATTCTTATTTGGGTCAATTTTCAAAGTATGTAGGAAAAAAACTTGAAATTTTCTCCTTTTCTGGAGAGAAAAAAAAGTTAGATTTACTTTTTTTGGTTAAAAAAAAATGTTGCTAAAATCATTTGGATTTAGGCAAATTACACTCGTATTTCTTGTATTTTCAAGATCAGGACAAAATAAGATTAAAAACGTTAATGAAATTTTACCAATTTTGGAGAAAAAAAATTGGATCTGCTTTTTTTGGCGAGAAAAAAAATGTTGTTAAAACGATTCAGTTTTTGACTAATTTCACTGGCATTTGTGTGTATTTGTGTATACATTTATTTTGAAGATTACCCACGCATTTGGGTTGGATAAGTGCCAATGTGTAGTAGGCGAAATGCTTCTTCAACGGTCAAGTGTGTTAACCTTTGGACCAATCGTATGTTTGCAATGCAAGCGGCTGTGCACTGACAGACTGACAGATAGACGCAGCCACGGCTATCAGTGTAGGAGCAGGTACCACAGTTGGATAAAATCCGGAATGAATAAAAGCAACCAGAGTTACTGTAGCTCAGGCGTCCATCAAAAACCGTGCACTTAATTTGGTTTCCAAGTAAAAGCTGAGTCCAACCCTGTTCATCTGGAATGAACTGGAGCAAAGCTGGTTTTTAGAGTCGACTTTAGTTAAGAGTTTATTCCCTAATTACGAACACAGGAGAACAATACAACATTTTTGGCGAGGTGATATTAGTGAGTTTTCGGAAAGGTGTTTCCGAAAACCGTCAAATTGCTTTCTTGGAAAACTCATTGATATCATTAAATAATATAATTGGAAACATCTTTCCGAAAACTGTCGAATTGCCTTCTTGGAAAACTCTGCTAATATCACTAAGTAATAAAACACATATAATTACTACAATTAATATAATTGGCTTATGTCTGGTTGCTTTCATTGATAACGGATTTTATTCCACTGTCGCACCTACTCATACACTTAATATCTTCGACTGGGTTAATTGATTTTATTTGAACGTTATTGCTAACATTTCTCGCCCACTATTGGTGAGCAAGAGCGCCAATAGTGGTTTTTAGTCTCGACTTCCTCAATACAGTTTTAATTTACCTTTAAACAATGCGCTTGATTTAACCATACCAGCTCTTCGATGCTATGTACATGTATTTGCTTTTGTATTTCAGCATCATCGTTTTGATGCATATCATTAGATGTAAGTGTTTAATTGATGAATATGCAGGATAATTCAAAAATTGTATTGAGGTAATCGAGGCTTTTAATCATTATCGAGGATCTTGCTAACCAATTGAAGTTAGCTACCGTATATTGGGGAATCCTAATTATTCTAAAGATTTAACTGAATTTGCCTATCAGCTGTCGTGAACTGATTGAATGCATCCATTCAAATTCCTTTTATGGTCTAGAAATTGGTTTCTAATCTCAAACTATATGACTATGAATCTTGAGTCAGACGGCAGTCAGTACTTTTTCTAATTTCCTGTTGATTGAATTGTCCATTTTCTTAGTCTCTGTTTCAGATGAGCAGAACCATACCCTTTCATTTGATACGTTAGTGGACATCGATTGTGGTGAAGACCAAATACTTGATTGCAATTGGCTGCATGATGGGAAATCCAGTCAAGTTAGAAGGAGGCATTACCAGTATAGCTGCACTACCGGAAGGGGCATAAAATATTGCGCAATTCTCCCTGTCCAAGTCTATGAGGTTCATGGTGAGGAACATTGGTTTTGTTGGTGCACTTCCAACACTTCTCCTGAATTCGAAACTGAAAGACTGCCATCAACTAAAGGTAGGATATAAAATACATATTACAATGTATTGCTCTTGTAACATGCAAGGTATTTTCCTACGTTGTTCATGATGTAAAAAGAATATTTTTTCAAATTATAATAAATTTTGCAAATAGTTAACAGAAAGAGCAACATTATAAGTTTTCCAACATTCTAGTTTTCCATAACTGGAAAGGATAAATCTTTCTAAATTGCTATGCTACATGTATGTTACGTAGGAGAAATGTTTAAGTTAATTTCTTAATTTTTACGTAAATATATTTTAGAATGTGGGCATGCAAATGACTTGAATATTGCTGAAGCTAAAATAGCAGGTGGGGAAACAACTTACAGAAACAAATATCCATGGATAGTAAGTGTTTCATTTGAAGAACTTTACAGTTTAAAGCTGGTTTCTTATTTCTCTGGTCCATTGGTCCAACTAGCATCGAAATTGCATGCATGGAATAAAAAACCAGTTTCTAACATACATATGAGCGATTTAATACAACTACTAGAAGATTAATGAACCCATGAAACATAGAAAATACTATAATTGATCACATTTAATTTAAAGTTGACGATTCCATTTCAGGTAGGTATCCACAATAGATCTAAAGATTTACGCTACCCGCTATATGTCTCTCTGATTTGCCATGGATCATTGATCTCTAGAAAATGGGTTGTCACATCGGCCCATTGTGTCTACCTCAACAAAACACTGTAAGTACTCTAGTCATTAGCTTTTTTTTATAAAAAATGATGTACCATATCGTAATAATGCAACAAAGTTTTTCGAACATGCAATATACAGTAAGTACATGTATGTGATTTACATGAGTTATAAGAATAATCATACTTCTTGACATTCATGTGAATTGCTTTTATGCTCTTAGAGGCACTCTGCGTCCACTAAACCAACTTTTCGTGAGTCTTGGTGGCCACTACTTAGGGGAGAATTTCTTCGAGACGAATATTCAATTTAAAGACCTGTGTGAAATCCTAATACATCCTAACAATAAAAGGTTCACCTTCGATTATGACGTAGCCATGCTAAAGCTATCAACTGAAGTAAGATTCGCGAAAGACGTGAGTCCAATTTGCCTTCCTCCTCCACACATTAACGTCACTGGACAAATGCTCACTGTGGCTGGGTGGGGAGAAACTAGTGGTACGCATCCCATTTTGGACCATTCTGCATGGCTTTTGTAAATCATCAGCTGAACGGTAGTTGATGTTGTTCCAGAATCCTTTAAGAGCCTTTGGTTGTTGGAAGTTACATTGCCTGTCATCTCCAATCTGGATTGCCAGCTTTTGCTTAACCTGAAAAGCGTCAATATAACTCCTAGAATGCTTTGTGCAGGGCAGATGGAAGGTCACAAGGACACCTGCCGTGTAATGACTTAAGTAACTTTATTGTGGTGAAGCCTGAATATGAGCAAAGTCAAGAAATATATGAATTGCTGACCCAATGCGTATCAGCGTTATGGTTTTTGATATGACATACAATTTGACGTCATTTTACATGGGTTTCTTTTCAGGGTGACTCTGGAAGTGGACTATTCTTCAAGGATGCATACAACCGCTTCGTCTTGGTCGGTATTGTCTCTTTTGGGTTGCCTGGATGTGCCCAACCAAACTCTCCAGGAGTCTATGCAAGAGTCAGTGAGTTTCTTCCGTTTATTAACGGCCATCTTGACAATGAATCTTGTCCTGTCCTATGATGTGCTGCTCTTTTTAATAAAGGCGCGTTTTATTAGCGTGAAGATTTAGGGAAACGCTGCTCAAATGCAATGACTGTAATTGAAACTCCAGGAATATCTATCTAATTTATTATTTCTTAAAATAAGAATTTAACGGCGAAAAAATATAGTGACGTACAGTATGTTAACAAATACATCTAATGCCATTGAAGGAGATTAAAGGAATATTTCAAGGATTGCTTAGCTCCAATTATTTGATATTTACTACCGGTATTCTGTCTGAAACTGCATAACTGCACTCTATTTTCGAAAATTGCACTTTTTTTTCTGAGAAATGCAGCATGGAAAACACGGGCCTTGCATTAGGTCTGATAACCTACATTTCGGGCTGCTAATGAGCACTTTGCAAATACGCCTCGTGCAATATATGGGCTCCCCCAATTTTTCACCTACCGTATATGTTTTCAAATGGTGGTTTCGTTTTCAGGTCGTGTGGACAGTTGTAGCAGGGGCCCTGTTTGAACTGCTGATATTTTTCGGATGTATCAAAATATATGGTTTCTTGCCTCGTATAATTTCAGTTTTCAGCAGACAGAAATTGGAACAATCTTCTTCATGGACAAATTAGCTTAATCCAATTAGGATAATGACATAACCAAACTAGGAATTAGTTCAGATGCGAGGTGAAGATAACTGAAAACGAAATCGTATATAGTAGACAACATCACAATTTTAGAACGACCATAGCCACAAAAATGACATCGAAAATGGACCTTATTTGGCTTATGACACTTTGCCTGGGTGCCCTGCAAGGCTTTCCGTCACACGCAAATGTGGTAAGTTCAGTGAATTGAACAACTTGTCGAGAGTATGAAGGAGCTAAGCTTAGGTTAGCACAGAAGCTAAATCAAGATCCGGATCCTTTTCAGGTAAATCGAGGGCCTCCAAATGTTACGAATTCAGGATGTGGTAAGAAATTTAAGGTTTTTAACCATAACGATTGTTGGCATGTCTGAAGTACGTGAATTCTTGTTTAATTTATGAAAAACGCAAGACTATCACTGCATTATGCTGTTTTTGTTGCAAAAATTTCAGCACAAATTTGACAGGGTGTCCCAATTGTCAAACGCCATTATTTGTTTAATTTAAACAGTTTGTGGTATTCCCAATCGACAAACTTATATCGTGGGAGGAACTCCTACAACGAAAAATAAATACCCTTGGATGGTAAGATAATTTTTGCATTTTTACTATAAACGGTAAGTTTATAGATTGAAGGTAGGCTTATTTGTAACTTACCAAATATCAAATCAACCGTAAGCCTTATGATTTAATTTTTTTTTATTAACGATTTAACAGGTTTCTCTACACAAAACGGCAGTTCTTACAGCAAAGGGTCTTTTTGCCTCCCATTTTTGTGGGGGGTCCTTGATCGCCAATCAGTGGATTGTTACTGCTGCTCACTGCACGTATTCCAGCAGGTGAGAGACAATGTGGTTTGAACAGTAATGCACAGTCCAGCAACTTTCATATTTTTGAGGAAAGGGTCAATTGGCCCACGGGCGCCCATACATAGGGGCAATAAGGGGCTCTTGCCACCTTATGGCCTAACAGATGAAGGTCTTTTCCTAGGAGCCAAAAATCCACCCCCCGGAAAATGGGCGCTCAAGTCCCCAATCAGCCCCCATTTTGAAAACCCCACATGGGCGCCTATGATTTATTTATTTACTGTAAATAAATAATTAGCAGGTTTAGGTAACCATGGTTTAGTTTCTGAGCCTGAAAATGTTGACTATGTTTTCAGACAATTTCCAGAATTAATTACCGCCAATCTTGGAGATCATGACTATTCAACGCAATCAGAAAGTAGCAATGTGTTGATGCAGATTTCGAAAATCATCAATCATCCGAATTATGTCAAGCAGAAGATGGACTTTGACATTTCCTTACTCAAAATGTCCACACCCATTGCCTTCACAGATACAATTCGTCCAATCTGCATACCACCATTTAATATTAATTTATCGAACAAGATGGTAAACGTGCATGGATGGGGTGTCACTGAAGAAGGTAATTCTTTTTATTTCCGAATATTTTTCCCATAGCAAAATGAGGTTTTTCCACGTTATCACTATCTTCTATGAATTATGAATTTACTCTCCTTTTTATTTAAAAATACATGTACATGTATATTCTTTATACGAGCGTTATTTGTTGGTAAGCCAAATGGTTAACAAGAAACGACGCAGTGACGTGGAAAATATTAATCGTTTAATGAATATTCTAAAAGAATTAGAAGGGGGAAATTTTATTTTCATTGTAGGTAGGATATGGAAAACATAGCATCGAGGGAGAAAACTCATTTATTACAAAAAACAGTCAATAATATCACAATATAACTCGAGTTTACTTTGTAATATTTCTTTTTCATATAAAGATGGGAAGGTGAGCCATGTTCTCAATGAGGTTTTGGTCCCAATTATGGAAAACTCTGATTGTTCCAAATACTACACGAATACAGATCGCCCCATCACTGACAATATGCTATGCGCCGGTTACAATAACGGTGGTAAAGACTCTTGCCAGGTAACTGAAATGCAACATGTTCATTTTACTTCACGTTTTTGGAATAAACTTTTTATACTTATTTCTCGTTAGGGGGACTCTGGTGGACCTTTGACCTGCGACCTTGGGGGCGGCCACACCCTGGTTGGCATTGTGTCGTTTGGGATCGGATGCGCACGACCCCATTACCCTGGCGTGTACACCAGGGTGACTAGATTCATTTCCTGGATTGATCAAACCACTCAATTTTCCACATATGTCAAATCGTGCTAGGACGTGTCAAGATTTTACTCCATTAATTGTCATTTTTCCTAAAATAATAAATTATTGATAAGAAAATATTCCGCTGTGTAGAAACTAATTATTGGTGACGTATTATAGAAAAAAAACGTAGTTGCTTGATTGAAGTCATTATACAAAAGTTATAATTAACCACTTATTTATTGTTTTATTTGTGACAGTTATTGTGAGTTCTTAGTGCAAGAAACAAAATTGTAACAGCCAATTTGACTGAAATTTTGGTTGCATCCTGTATTATTAGTGCGACCACCTACTTCCGCTCCTCTCGGCATCATGCATTTATATAAAAGCCTTGAATATTTATTCAGGGTTTATGAGAAGTGTCAATAATGAAACCATGCTCCAACAATTTGTTGATGAGACCGTTTTAATCAGCCTCATCTATTGTATTTAATCAGGTGTAATTAATGGGTTTAACCTTAGCGAAGTTCGTGTTTAGCAGGCCCTCCAAGTGGTCAGAATATGAATATGAATATGGATCCGCAGGGAGCAATACACTCATTCCGCTTTATTTAATCAGCACTTTCATTAACAAACACTTCCCATTACATCCCAACCTAATCTGAGCCATGTTTGTTTAGATTATTTCACCTTAATTGCGTGAGGGCTATAAAATATAGTGTTTGATTGCAATTCGCCATAGTCTGCTATAAATAGCAATCTGACAGGTGGATTCAAATTTATTTATTGTTGCTGAAATGAAAAATACAGACGTGTTCGTCGCAACGGTGACTTTGCTGTGCCTGTGCTCATCTTGGGCTCTTTCTAACGTAAATATTGTAATTTTAGAATGTATTGAAATAGATAATCGTATAAACATAATTTCCAGTATGAGGAATTTATTAAAGCGCTAGAAAACTCACCAAGTGGCTTTTAATTTATAGTACAAGTTTAAAATTTGGCTGAGATTTTCCAAGTTTTGTTCTGAGGAATTTAGTACTCGAAAATTTTACCTGTAGCGATTTTTAGGTGTACCGATAATCGACAAAATTGGAAATTTCAATAAAGGTCATACTGTAATGGTTAATTTATCAATATTTCAAAAGTTGGCAACAACCTGCCATTTCTTTGTAAAAAAAGCATCTTTTGGTGAAATATATTTCACCTTACTAAATTTCAACTTTTACAAAATAAAAATAAGTTAATTATTTATCATAAACAGGAATACAATGCGAGAAACGGGACGTTAAGGACCGATCATGAAGAAGGAACAGAAAGTTGTGGTAAATATATATTTAAAGAAAACGAAGATTTTACTTTTATTTTTAATAGTAGTAAAAGCATGATGATAATCCTCATTTTTAGAGTGCGGGATTAAACGTCAGATGACGAAAATTGTCGGTGGTCAAGTGACAGACAGAAATGAATACCCTTGGATGGTTTCAATCCACGAAACAGGAGAATATTTCATTAATGGAGCATTCCGATCGCAATTTTGCGGAGGTACGATCGTTTCCAAAAAATATGTAATCACAGCTGCCCATTGCGTCGTTAAATACAGGTGAGATGAATTTTAAATTGATGAGAACGAACCAGTTTTCAGTTCTCATCAATTAAATGTACATATTCTCATATTTTGTTTTCATCAAAATATATTTTTTTTTAATTGTTTAACGCAGGACCACACCATTCATGCTGACCGTGACTGTTGGTCGCCACAACTTGAACAGCATTTTTGGGATCTTTTTCATACCAAGAGTAGCTTCGGAAATCAGGTTGCATCTGGATTACAATCCCAGAAACCAGGAATTCGATGTGGCTCTGGTCAAAGTGTTGCTTCCGGTCACCGTGTCGTCACGTATAGCCCCCATTTGCATGCCCACTTTTTCGGATATTGATTTTACTGACAGACGATTAATAGTTACTGGATGGGGTTCAACTAGTGAAGGTAAGGATCAATTCAAAAATACATGAATACCCTATGAGAGTGAAATTTATTTTGGGAGAAAATGGTTCCCTTGGGACCAAGTTCTCCAAATTAACAGTGATTGACCTTTTTATCATATTTCATAAATCAGTATGGTTTTGTTCAGGAAATGCACAGTATTGCATTTTAGAATAGCAATCCATTTTAGAATGCTTCACTTGAACTTTTTTTTCTATAGAAAGGGTTATTGTCAAAATTGGTGAAGTCATTTTAAGACATACTAAGTTACCAATGTAATGTGGAATCTAATACCTGAACTTTCCATTAATTTCTGATTTTTCATAATTTGTAAAATAAAGGAGGCGGAGCAGCCAACAGATTGCGTGACGTGGAGGTCAAAGGTATCAGTAACGAAGAATGCAAGCGGAAGTATGAAAGCACAGGGATAAATATCAGCGAAAATATGGTTTGTGCAGGAATACTGGAAGGTGGCAAAGATGCCTGCCAGGTATGATGCCATTTTTTTTTTTCAAAAAGTGCAATCTCGTCACAGAACTAAAAGTTTTAAATGGTACAAAAAAACGTCTGCACTTCTCTGGAATAACTATACATGTACATATTTGTTAAATTAAAAATATTATCGGAGTTCATCAATACAAAGGGTTAGTGCACCTTTTTAGAATATTGAAAACGCATGAACATCTCCTTGAAGAACTTTACAAAGTGTCTTTGTTGCATTAAAAATAAAAGAATTTGAAATGGTGCTTTGTTAATAAATTGACCGTTTGCTTTTAGGGTGATTCTGGTGGCCCATTGATTTGCAAGTGCGGCCCCAGGTATACCTTGATAGGAATTGTCTCTTTTGGGATTGGATGTGCCCAAAAGTCTTACCCTGGAGTTTACACCAGGATCTCCAGGGCCATGAACTGGATCGAGGAAGTCGTTGGCACTGAAGGCTACTGTCCCAACAGCTGCACAGAAGGGCAGCAAGTTTCTAAATAATTTCGGTGATTTTTCAACGAAAATTGGGAACTGCTGTGTATGGGATTATCATTTCGCCCATGACAGCAGTGTGAGGAAGATGTCAGGGTTTATTTTCATCTTACTTTCTATTTATTAACCTACCAGTGTCGCATTTGTAGTCTTTCTACGTTGTCAATTTAGTATTTATCTGATTTGTTTTGTAATTGTCGCAGTCTAGGTTTTGTACATGTATTTTAATAAAGTAAATTGTAGCAAAATCACTCCCAATGCATTGCTGTCAGTGGTTTTCCATTTATTGGTCTCTGTTAGCTTTATTTTTGCGACTTTTTCGGATCTTCTTTCCATAGGGTATCATCCTATTTCCTATTAACTAGTGTGAAAAGTGGATTTTACTACAATTATGATTAAAACTAATGAGTCAACTTAGTAAAAATGCATAAAATTTGCATTGTACCGCCATTTTTTTTTAAAACATGCATGTTGTCTGCGCCACCTGCTGGAATTTTGTGTCGGGATTTCTAACTCCGCTTAGCTGAGCGATACTCAGTAACGCTATGGCCGTCTGGTCGGTTGAGTAAAAGTTGATTCAAGTTCGGCTCTTCACTCAGTGAAAACAGCGAACATGTGAGTTTTATAAAATTTGACAAACTGCACAGTTTGCTTTTCCATCAGGGACGAATGTCGATTGACATTTTGCTCGAGAAACCGATTTTCGAAGTGTTGCCTTGGGCTGCCATAATGTTTGACCCGTTCAGCAAGGCTATTTCGAAGAATGGAGAAAACGCATTATCTGGATGAAATTTCTCTGTGAAATCTTGATTCATTCGCAAAGGTAACGGCTTACGGTTTTAGAATTTAGAAATTGTGCATTACGTTACTGTGCAAAATTGGCTGAATTGTGATTGATACAGCGCAATGATCACATGCATGGTTGCGTTCATACGTGTACATTATACCATGGAATTTATACCGAAGTTGTTTTCGTTTACTGCATTTTCAATCTTTGCACCATTAGAATGACTTATAAATGTTGAAGTAATGGAATTTGGGATCAATGGGCAGTGGCAAACCTGTTTTGATCGGGAAGTTGCCGATTTCGGTCTGTTTACATGACGGTCATGACCTTGACAGTATGGCATTTCAGACATGATTACAATGTCGTATACAAATTGGGATAAGATTTCTGAATTCATGTAAACTTTAACATTCTGATACTTTTACCAGTCTATGCCCTGTACGCATGGAAAAGCCTAATACATGCTTACGTTTTCGCATGAACTTAATTTTACTAAATTAAAAACTTTGACCATTTTAGATGGATCGTCATATTCGGTGCCTTGCCTGTCATGGTCAAGTTCAAGTCTACAAGTTAGCCATAACAGGAAACTGGCGGTGCCTGTGTTAGATTTTGTACAATGACAGCCAGACGTGAAAACATCCACTTTCCCGAGTATATCTGCAGTAAATATCAACATCATGCAGTAATGTGTGTTACAAGATCAATCATGAACCACAGCGAGTGCATTTTGCTCTGGGATCAACAGGCTGGCAAAATCACCAAATAGACCAAAATCATCCAAACGTGAGTAGGCATTCCAAATAGTTTTATATACCGTTATCGATGTCTTTACTAATGATCGTATAAAAGATCCTTAAGCAATTGTCATTTTAATATTCAGCATGTCTTTTGTGTCAATGTGATTGTACGACTAAGGATGCATTTTGGTCATTCATTTCAATTCAGTTGCATTGTTATCACCTGAAAATTACAAATAACTCCTTTGGAATCATGAGTACAAGTGCCTTGTAATGCGAATTTCTTCTAAAAAAAACATTTAATGAAAACAAACTGTACACATATATACAAAAAGAATGATCAGATCAAGAAACCTAATCAAAGTTAATTATGTTTGGTAATGCCACAACATGGTTTCGTTGTTGAATATGTTTCTCCTAAACCGGCAACATGTTTGCCTTGTTCCTGCACTATTTGGTTTTCCAGAAACCTTCAGTAGCAAAAATATGAACAATGTCCACTGCAATGATCAGAAGTAGGTGGTTGTCTATTAACCTGATATTTTTGCCATTCACTTTGATATGATTTTCGAGTTTAATTACTGTTATGGCAATCTTTCCTCATGGAATACTAATGTTTTGATATATTTACAAATTGCATGTAGCCTAGAAAGCTACAAACCTGATATATGGCCATACCAGTGACAGGCATTTGATTGTAATATTGTTTTGAATATTTAAGATGTAGGATATTTAAGTTACTTGGGTTAATGCATGTACATGTACTACAAAGCAGTCGAACTTAAGTCAAGCAACTAATGCCTATTTGAAGTTAGTGCACAAAATATCCAAGTTATTTTCTATGTACAGTAATTAGCTAGCATATACTGGTATATGCCCAGTATTCTGGGAACAATTAATTTACAACTTATGGACTAACAGTAATATTAATCAAGTCAGAGTTAAGCCCTCACTTTGGTACAGATATGTTACATGTTTAAAGCAGATTGAGTGAGCGGTTTTGAGATTTGACTTCAAATGTGGTTTTTTGTTTCTGTTTTGCAATGGTTATATTAATTAATTCACAGAAATTTCCTTTTTGAGAAATTGTTAACCGTTAACAAGGCCGAAAACTATAGCTTCTTGGCTTTCAATGTGTTGAAATTCAACTGAATCAGTTTAAGAGTAACAATTAAATACGTTTTTTTTAGTCAAGTGGGTTTGTACGTTATTCATTGCAAGAGAGGTTGCTTGTTGCACAGATCAGTGGGCCTATCTTTTAATCCAAATATAAATCGACCTATGGTTTTATCCATAATAAAATTAAATCCAAAATTGTTTTGATTTCTTCCTCGATCCAAACATTTTGGTAAATGCATGTACTTGTGAAAAACATTTACATAAGATACCAAGCACTGCCAGGCAATTTGTTTTGTCCACCATTCCATACACATTATCTACAATAATTTTTTGTCAAAATTTACCAGGATTTTCCAAGAGTTGACTTAGAACCATACAGAGTCTCTATTGAAATTGAGCTGGGATGTTTTCTGTGGAAACAATTTGGACCCTCTTGTTGGTGTCTGGAATTTTATCGCAAAACGGAATCTTAGACACCTTGTTGAAATACGTTATTCACACACAACCTCGGTTCAAATCCAGTTGAAATGAGAGTTGTGCGTTCTCACGATCCTTAATATGTGAAATAAAGGGGTTGAATCCATACTTGGCACGGTCACGAGGTGTCCAAGCTTTTTCAAAACATTCTTCTTGCTTGGGACGGACTTAGCTTAATTCTGATTGTCGTTGATCTCGACGCCATTGCAGACAATTCAATCCATCCAAAAGTGGGGCAGAACCCAGATTTGAGCAGAGGACGACGATTTGACGAGACTGAAACAATGCTGTTGCACCATAAATGTTAGAAGTCTTTGGATGATTCCCCTGACTTTTTTTAATTCAGCATCACTCGAGATGAATTCATGAATAACTCGTTTTTAGTTTGTCCACTTCGTGCTTCTGTTGCACCGTTCTAACAGGTCTCTTCAGAATTGCACATAGGCTAGACATTTATGTACACATAAGAAGCAGGGTAGTTTGGACGGCCTTTTGAACAGTCATCGACATGCTGGAGCAGTGCTCGCATAACGCGGAGCATCGCGTTATTCTGGTTTTATCACAGCGGCACAGTCTCCAGCGACGTATTGCAAGTCCCAAGTCACATCGGGCTAGGCGAAGGGCTTGCAGACAGTGAGCTTCCCGTAAACGTTGCCAAACCGAAACAAAATGGATAACCTCCTGAGACTAGTTCACCTGACCATAAATTGGATTGGTGTAGTTTATCTTCGCTGGTTGGAAGATTGGATTGTCATTCTGAAAAAAAAAGATGCGTACTCCTTCAGAAACATCAATGGACATATCTTTGCAGGATTTATCAAAGATGTCTGTTTTTCATGATCTCTACTTGTAAAATTTTGTTATTAGCATTTCTGTTGTTAGCCATTGTTGTCTGTTGCTTACCTTCCAGACCGATTTGTTATTCCTTTCCTCAAGGAATTTGGCATAGTTTCGGCTGTCCTTGCAGTACACGAGGACCCTGAACACCAGCAGTATGACTAAACCGACTACCAGCACACCACCAGTGATTCCAGCGCCTATTGCGAGGGCATCTATAACTTTAGGGCATTCTGCAAGAAGGACAATAAAAGCATTCCTTTAGAGACATCCTCAAAATAAGAAGCTGACAAAATGTAGCGAGAACTCGTACCTTTCGTCCCCTGCACCATTACTGTGGCATTTCGGTTTTTGTCGAACGTGTAAGTAAACACAAACGAGCATCCCTTGTCGTCGATGAAGATGCACCGACGTTCTGATGGCGCCACCTCTGGAAAAACAAGTATTGAACATTGGTTTAGTGATCCATGCATAACTTAGATGCCTTTTGGAAAATGTACAGAAAGCTTCAGAAGTTTGACTAAATTCAGCAGTCCCATTACCACTCAAATTTTCCACCAAGTCCACTTTAAACGAGCAGTTTTTACACTCCTCCTGCGACAGCCCCTGGCCAAAGGCCTGGCATTCCACACAGGGCCTAAATTCGCCGCATTTGCCCTTGCATGTCTGCAACAAGAAAAGCAAGGCCCTATGGTCAATACTATGGCACCACAGTGTCATCTTCCAAAGTTCCATCAGAGGCCACTCACCGGGCAATCCTCGCAGAAGACGCCCCCATAGGCGCCATCTTGTGTTTGGTTGCACTGACACCTTCCACAGACACACTTTCCGTTGCCGCTGCACACCTCCCCCACTGGGGGCGTGCAAGTGTCGATGCGTGTGCTGCAGTCACAGGTGCTACCGGCCCAGTTCTTGTCACAGATACATTTGCCACAGTCACATTCTCCTCTTTCACTTCCGCCACATGGCTCTTCGTTCTCACCCCTGTCGCACGAAAAGTCGTCGCATTCACACTGAGTGCCGTATATTCGCTGACCGGGCTTTTCCTATAATATTAAAAATAATCTAAATTACACTGTGCACAGGTTTGACAAAAATTACATCCGATGCTGAGATTTGCTCTGAAGTCTGAAGACGAGCAGGGGTGAGCAACAAAAACTTACTGGCTCGTGGCATTCACAACGTCCACAAACACAGTCGCCTCGGCCCGTGCAAGGAATCGAGGAATTTGTCCTGAAAATAACAAAGAAGTTCAATGAGGAAACACCGATATTGCACATGCTTCAACAATTGCCGCTTCGGGTCTTGAGAAAAACTTACGCCCTGCAATTGCCCCAATTGTCGTTCTTTTCGGCTTCGTTGTTATTGCACTCACACTGTCGCCCAAAGCGCCCTTCTTGACAGCGGCATATGCCACATTGGTAAGTGCCCAGTCGAGAACATTTTTGGCTCTTGTGGATCTGGAGCAGTCAGCATTTAGGAATAAACATCGAGAATCTTCAATGTTACTTCAGGAGGATCCTGCTTACCTTCGCTGAAGGATGCTCGCAGTCGCACTCGCAGAACATCTTCAAGTCGATTTCCAGAACCTCGTTCAGTCCCAGTGGGTGGATGTGAACTGTGTGGCTCCAATTTGCGCGGTTCTCTGGACACTTGTCAAGTGTCAACTTTGCCTCGAAATTAACCTGAAAAACAAACGAGTTTCAATGCTAAGTTGTGGCACTGTGTTTTGGAAAAACTTTGCTACGCAACGGCGTGTACTCACTGTATCTCCAACTCTCAAGTCTGCACACTTGTTGGTTTCAATCACTTTTTCCCTGAAATTTTAAACAATTTGAAACTGTTACGTCTCCACTGTTATTTAAACTGATGTAGTGTTTGTAAACCATTTTAGCCAAAATTGTTGTTGTTGTACGTAAAATTACAAATGTTTGCGATGCAGTTACCTATAAACTCTCGATTTAACAGTTTATTTCTAATTTTGATAGCCATAAATATGCACACATTGTTGATATTTTCTAATTTTGGCAAAACGTATTGCAAATTAGTCTGCAAAATATACGGGACGATTAGTCTCATACCCACGACACGCCGAATGATATGTTATCGAGATTCCATCTGGGATGTCACTGGTCAGAATAACTTCGGAACGTATTTTCTGAAATCAATTTTTCATGAACACAAAACTTTTTGCATCAGGCCATTTGGTGTTAACTATGTGTCAAGACGTTTCCACATACATCATACTGCTGCTTGATGAGGTCCACTATGTTCGATGAGTCGGTTTCAATCTGGCTTGTCTTGGCCGCTTCAATAACCGCACTCAATTTCTCATAAACTGGTAGCACTTCTTTAGGAACAGCGAAAATCAGATTGATCTTCTGATCACGGACTATGCGGTTGATTTGACTCAAGGAAGGATAATCCTAGGAACATGTAATAACTCGTCAGAATGTTGGCGATATTCCGTAATTATTTTTGTAATTGATGATATTTTCTTTGACAGTTTATTAAATTAAGCATTATATTTTCCATTTCTAGGAGTAGTTCAATATGTATATAGATCTTATGGAAATGATTTGAGATTGAGAAGACAATTTGGTCACTTGCCTGATTGGCACTCTGAGTATAGAGCCCAGATTTGTCCATGTGACATTTTTCATCGTTGGGCTTCACTATTCCTCCCAACTAGAAAAGATTTGAACCGTATTTTAATACACTTGTAACAGGGTCGAGTTAAGAAACGCTTAAGATAATCTACGGAAATAGAAACGTCACTTGCCTTTCCATCGCCTGCATAATGGAATCCAGAATCTGTTGCAAAAACGACAATTTTCCTTGAGCGCTGGTCCCAGTGAATTTCATTCTAAATAAATGCATTTTTAAAATTAAGATAAACATACATGTATGTATTTACGAGAAGGCAACTTGGCGACAGAGAAGGCAATTTGTAATCATGAGTGCGCAATGTTTAGGGAATGGGCATATTGAGGTATTTCGAAGCAGAAACGTTGTACCGAAAATTGGAACATGACATTTCTAATTTTTCTTTCTTTTCAATCGATATCGAATGCGGCTTGGGAAATCATGTCTTTTCAGTCAATCGCTTTCTACTGTATAGTTTAAGAGGCAAATGTAACGCGTTTATTGTGCAGCTGGGACCCCCATTGGGTATCAAAACGTTGCTTCTGGCGCAGGCCTGTAATTTATCTGCTAGATTATTAAGAATTTTATTATATCCCCAATGGGTAAAGCCATTTATCAGCAGGCAGACCATGGAAGTTTCTTAATTAAAGGATAACTTTGGGATTCGCTGACGCCCATGCTAATGTCTTTTTCAATCCAATCCGCAAAGGAGAAAGTGGGTTAAGCCTATCAATTATTTCCGCAGTGCTGCGAACGGTTATGGGCATATTCAAGGTGAAATTCTCCAAACGTCAGATTCATGGCCAATGGGCTGCGATGAAGTACAATGTGTTTCCCTTTTTCGAACTCGGAAATTGCTTACCTTGCACACCACAACCTGCATCAGGGCATCGAAACCACCTTCGGCGTCGTCTAAATTCGCCGATGTTTTCGCAGATTTCACCTTATCCTGAAACGGAAAAAAAACACGGTTTCGTCATTGTTGAAAGCAGCTTTCCTCTCATTCGCAATTTTCTGATTTTGGTAACTTGTTCCTGATCGATGAAGGCCATGGCAAGATCATGGCCAAGATCTTGCTCTCCATTCAGCTGTCACTAGAAGACCAACCTTCGATCACTTGATCATTGAATCAGTTCAAATATTTGTTTTACTACCACCTTGTAATTTCCAATAATTGATCTGAGGTATACGTTGGATGACCAATGTTCATTAACGTCGATGGAGCAAACAAGCGAAGGCCATGGCAGAATCTTAGCTGCTTGTAAATTAGAGCTTTGTACACCAAAACATGTGCAAGCAATGTTCAACTGATGAGCTTGTGGCCAGGGACCATTTGTTATGATATTTCCTATTTTCATCTAGCATTTGCCATTTTTATGACACTTCAAATTTGTGATAGGGCCATTGCAATTAAACAACGCTCATCGGATTTAAGTTTACTCATTGTAGAAGGCCATTGTTCTTATAATTAGGTAAAGTAATTAAGTTTTATGTAACTAGTTGGCAACTTGTCAAAGACTAAATAATAGTAGGGTCGTAAAGTTTAACTGTCATGTTTCCAAATGTTTATACAGTATTTACGTCATAAAAACTAAAAAGTTCTTGAGTTTAAAAGCTGCAAGTTGCCGATATACGTGCAGTCGAGTGAAATATTTAGAAAATGCGCGTTCTTATCACTGAAGAGACCTGCTAAAACTGCTATTACCTGTAATCGTAAATTTAAAAATCGTATCTTCAGGCTTTTCTTGCTTGATAAAATACTGCTTAAAATTCTACGAAACATTACTAATTGCTCGACATTATTTTAATTGCATTTAATCTTAATTAGATTCCAGTAGTAGAATACACCCGCTTTGATAGCCCCTCCCGTGGCCCCCAAGGAATGTAAAATTTACTGTTTTGTCATCTGGCTTCGAGATCTGCAACTCGAGGCATAAATACAGAAAAATCGAAACAAATTATTCAAATATTATCCAAATATTCCACTCAAGCCTGTGCTCGAATTTGCTCAAGTTTCTAAAATGTACATAAGGGGGCTATCTATGTGTACTTGCGTGTGTATAAGGCGGCACCATATAGGGGCAGCAAGCTTTCCTTTGACTATAATGGACAGTTAATTAAATGAAGAAATTCGGATGTTTTCGAGATAATTTTTGAATTCCAGCCAAGCTGCTTACCGTGAACAGATAAGTGTCGTTGCTCAACGACAGGTGGTTCTTGAAGCCGTACGGAGCCTCGCAAGTCTGGTTATCTGGGCAAGGGTTTAGTAATCTGAAATTGATATAAAAAAATTACCAAAAATGCACCTGGGGGTGCGGCAGGCTTATGCAGAACGTGCAGGGTGGAGTGCCTCCAGATTGGCGGTTCCATCTCAAGAATTTTAATCTGCTTTCGAAACGTCGTTTCTGGTGATCGAAGTTGTCTAAACAACAATAGCTCGAACCGTCCCCACCCCTCACCCCCACCCACGGGTGGATTTTCGTACGTGACTGCGGAATCTTGACAGGTGAAGCTGAAATTGGGCTCTTGTCGATGAGCCTTTTTCACCTCTTTTAAATCGACTGAATCGTGATTGCCAAAAAGCATGACCAGCAATCGAATCTGAGGGGATCAGGGATCATCCTGAAATGACTTCATGCATATTTTGGCCAATTTTGTCCTCCACACTGCACTAAAACAAGTTGGAGATCACGTGGACGGGCATTAGTTTTTTTTTAAATATTTTTGTGAAAAGGAGTTTTGTTGTTGCAAGGACTCTGTTAAAAAGCAGTTTAAATCGGTGGAAAAACGGTAAAGTATTTTGTGGGTAGAAATGTTTTCGAAAGTATTTTGTGGGTAGAAATGTTTTCGAAAGTATTTTTGTATGCTTTTTTGTAAGAAAATCTTGGGAATCTGAGGATATCTTAATATTTTGTTGGAAATGAGGACAATTTTGATCGATTAATAAGTTTGTGGGATCTTCGTTTTTGTTGCGTTTTATTGCGTAAATATTGGGTTAAAGACAAGGGTCATTTCTAGATTAAAATTTTCTCTAAAAGTTAATCGATACGTAGACGATAATTTTTTTTTTTGAAAAACTAGATTCAACACTGTTTTTAACTAAAGAAGCTTATGGATTATTGGAATAAAGAAGTTGTTTGAAAATGAGTTGAAACATCGAAAAAAGAAAACTAAGAATATAGTCACGTAAAAGACATATACAGGTCAGCACTGAATGACGTCATATGATGAAACTGTACAAAATGACACTCAAAGTGTGCTTACAACCTGACAATGACCTCCGAACTGGTTTGGTGGCAACAACTGCAACAGGCTTGCAATCTGAAGCAGTTTTGCTAACCTCCAAAAATTGCAATTCAATTCACGGTTCTAGTAGACCAGTGCCCTCTTAATGTTTGGGCCTCGCCTCGGTATGGCACTGTGTGGGTGGGCAGCGCGTGATATATAGTCGTTTTCACTTATTGTTGCAAGTAGTTTACGAACGTGGTTCGGGTGGTTTCATCAAGAAGTAAGGTTTAGTAAGAAAGCTTGCTTTCCGAACGAAATTAACTGTCCTGGGCGTCTCCTCCACTTATACATTATATCCTTAGGGTAATAATTTTTTTGGTTGTAATATTTGGTTATCTGGTTTTCGGTTTTCTTAGCAGTATGCTGCCCTACGTTTTAATAAATAATCAGAAATTTACGTTTTAAGATGGTCATAAAGCAATTACTCGCAATGGTAAGGCCTTGAAAGGTATTTTTTTTGACATTTGAATGCATCTGTAGAATTTACTTTTCTCAAAGCATAATAATTCAAGCTGAGAGCAACTGCTGTTTTAAAACTGTATCCCAGTATTTAATGTGGGTCATAAAGCTGATGAAAGTAACAGAAGAGCAATATGTTCAGTTACAGTATATTTATTTCCGTGGGGAAGTGATATTTTATGTAATTGTTTATTTTTTTTAGTGTAAGGACGAAAAATAGATCAAATGTGTCGTGTTGTGAAAGAAAACGAGTTTTTCTTATACAGTGGACTCTCTGCTTAATGGGATCGCGGATAATGTTATCATTCGTTTATTGTTATCGAAACGAACGCTCGAATACTAATACACAGTAAAATCGTCGCTTATTGTTATTACTTTGCCATATGGAGGATTCGTAACACACAAGGAATGAGCAGTTTGGAAGAAAATGTCTAAAATGATGTCCCATCTGTTATGAATAATAAAAATTTCGAGAAATATTCTTTCGAACCTTCGATATCGTTGACGAAAATATTCCAATAGCAGTTCCAATGACTACATCTGACTACATAAGTTTGACTATGTGTGCAGCATAAATCAGTTGATTTTCAAATGCAATACATGTATGAATATGAGAATTTCATTAACGGACTTATACAGAAAAATTTTAAGCAAACCAATCTGCGTACAAGTGATTTTTTTAGCTGTAAATAGCTTTTTAAATTTAAATTAAGTGGTGTCGGGTATTGCTATCAAAATAGCCTGGGCCGAATGTGATCACATTAAGCGGAGTCCATTGTATATTGCTTTAATAACATGATTAAAAAATTGTAATCTATCCTCGAAATTTTAATCACTCAATTAAATTATAAGATAGCTGAAAATGTTATTTAAGTAGATTCTTTAAACGATGAGTTATTATCATTGCTGTAATTTGCTTTACGACCATCTAATGGTTAACACCTGCAAACATGTTATTTATAAACATGTATTGATTATTTTATTTGGGACAGAATTATAGGAATTCGAGTATATCGTGCTCGTTTAAATACGTCGTATTTTTTCAATAGTTATGGTATATTGCCCATTAAAGTCCTACAGATGTTACTGTAAATTAAGATATAAACCGACCGTCACAGATGTGCCATTTCGTAAACGGACATTTTTAAAGTGAAGTCATTTGCGGAATATACTATTATAACTGGTTCCCTCTCTGCGTCCATGTACGTGTAAGTGTTTTCATTTTAAATTTACAGCAGATTATTTTCATAGCTAGGAATTTGATATCTTTAAAGTATATTTTGCTGCCATTAAACAATGCGACGCTTTTCGGTGTCAGGCTATATCGTGGCAACCTATAGAATTGTATTTGAAATGGCTTGACATTTCCTAGACATTTGCAAGCATATTGTCAGAAAATTCTTCCAAATGAACAGCTCTACAAAGAGTAATCCAACAGGCTTGCCAAACTTATAAAATGTAAAATTCTAATAGAACATTTGCTAAGACTTACTTAGTGGGGTGCATATCCACGTAGGGCATCACCACTTTGTCCACGAAGGATCCGAATCCCAGCCTGAAGTTCGTCGTTATGGAATGCATGGTGTCGACTGAAACACGAAAAATGCGTAAAAATTTATGTTTGGGACACATTTGAATCAGAGAATTTCACGTTCAATAAGTCTCACCTAGTCTTTGGCCCAAATCCCCCAGCTTTTCTTTGTCGTCATCCATGGACCTGGTCAGGTCCATTAGATAGTACAGATCGACGGGGTAGTTTTGGGCTTGGCGGAACGAGATGTTGAACTTGATCTCTTGATCTGTATTCAGAAAGGGCCAATTTCAATAACCCGACCTTTTGAACAAACTTTTGCCAAAATTCTCTTACGTGGCCTGAGCTCCAGGACGATCTTCTGAGGTTTTAGTTGTATTGCGGATTTTTCGTCGGTCTTCGTGGAACTTAAAGGGTAATCCTATAAATTAGCAAGTCGATGACATCATCAGGTCATTTGTTAGCATTAGTTTTTTTAAGATTAAGTTTTTCCAAAAGCAGATTTGAGTGTTAATTTTTTAATTTTAACGTTAATCTGGTTTGCGTGAGAGTGAAAAAATGAACTGTGTTGAAAGGTATGTAACTCATGCTTTAAGGTGAAAAAGGTAAAAAAATGAAAAATCAAAATGGCGTGTCGCACCTGCTAAGGTCACGATATTACAGCAATTTTCACCTGAACAGTATAATTACCTAATCGGGCTAATTGGGTGTAATTAACGCGTGGATTGAAGTCTGTGGTATTTGAGAGATGGGAATAAAACCGCATCTTTGCCAAAAGAAGGTAAAACATGGGAGTAAACCTACGTGGGTTACTGGGGGACTTGGGAATAAATCAAACACTAGTGGAATTTTGGGTAGGTGTTTAAAACGGTGTCGGGGATAAGCCAGGTCAGGAGGGGGTCAAACTGCAGAATGGCGTCCTGGTCAGAAGTGGGGGTAAATCAAACAAACCTATAGCAACCACCGCAGGGTCACAGGCTTTTAGGGGTCAAGGTATATGGTGTGCCATCCACTCATAATGGGGGGTAAAGCAGTCGTTACCGAAGGTGGGGGTTATACAAACACTGGGGGAAATGTTATCTGTGTGGGTAAATGTCTAGAAATGCGATTCTCGCCCATGAGATGGGGATGACCATAAATATATGCTGGAATTTATGAAAGTGATACCCACCAGAGCAGGTGAGGCCTGCTGGGTAATTGAATAAATATGCGGTTGAGTGGGGGGGAGGTAATGAATTTTTAATGTGTAATTCAGAGTGCACCTGGTAAATGGGTGTGATCCAAAAGTTATAACAAGAGATTGCCACTTGAAAGACTGCTCAAAACAGCGAGGACACGAAGTTCTTAGTACGATTGTCTGTCTCAAACAATTTTTCATTTACCATTACAATGTGCAAGCTGTCAGACTAAGGTGGGTACTTAGGAGCTTAAGAAAGCTTTGTTTTTTGAAAACAACGCACAACGAAACGGCTTTCTTATTGTGCAAGCAGTTTTGGGAGTTGCCAATGTAACTATCTGAGAATGACTTAAGTTCTCACTTGCCTACCTTCGGCCTGCTTATCGAAGTTTTCGGCGATATCCGGTGTCTATCGGTGCAGTTTCTCTTCCTCAGCGTCTGCATGTCGTCACATCTTGGATAAAAATTTGCGAAACCCTGAAAAATGAAATGCCTGGTTAGATTTAGGCTTGTATAACAGTTTAAGTCTGAAAACCAGAGAAACGATGATCTTATCGAGTGCTTTGCAGTGAAACGAGACCCTGCAAGGTGTTAGGTGGCCTCCATGCAAACTGGTTTAGTTCATAACATTCGATGGAAGTCGAAAACGCGTAAGTTTATAGCGTTTTGTTTGATCAATGCAGAGATTGCTTATTTCAAGGTTTGTTTATCTTGCAAACGTTCAAGCTTGTAGTGAAAATCGAGGAAAGCGTCGGAAAACACCGTCATTCTCTGCAGGTCCTTCATCTTTTCCAAACTTAAAGCTCTTCGTTAGTTTTGCTATACGTTTGATATGGACACATTCCTCAATTGCTTCCTTACATGTATGACAATTGTAAAGAGTATTTTTTATAAACTAAACCCTCCTCCATTAGGGGCCCTCTTGAGCACACGTTTGAGCGTTGGCCAGCTCAGTTGTTTGTTTAGATACAGACACTCGCACCTAGGGATCAATGGCTAATGGTCGCTGGTTAATTGGTCGCTGGCAGCATTTCTGCGTTCCAGAATGATTGCCGGGTGAAAATTGGCTCGTAAACCATGAGACAAATTGGAATGAGGGTCTTTGATGCCCCCTCGATGACAGCGAAATTATGCGAAGGTCTGTAGCACCTGGACCATTTCCGGCACCAGGTATCGCTGCAGAAGATCTTGCCAACGATACCTTGAGGTGCCATGGAGGAACGTTAAAACACTGTTAAAGCCATGCGGCACTTTGATCCAAGAGATAGGGGGCGCCAGTCGCCATTGCAAGATGGCTGCCGCGGCATTCCTTTACCTACTCCTCAGGTAGGGTGAGCATGGATGGGTAGGGGCAACCCAAAGGTCCTTGAGTCTTCACCAACTTTCAACTCATTTTTTGAGGAATTCTCAGCATGAACCAAAAAGCAAAAAATCAAGGAATGACCATCTCAGCCATCAGAGTACTTCTGGGACAGCCCTTTGTTTTGCTGGTCATTTCAGACTTAATGAGGACTCATGTCAGGGAATGCTAACTAACATAAATATAGGCAGTAACAGGTTGCAATCGCAGCATCTCTACATTCAGTTAGCCATTTTAGGCTTTTATCGTCGTCCTGAAAAGTACCAGAGGGGAGATCCCTTCATGCTTACCGGTAAATTGGAGGATAGCACGTTAGGGCCTTACAGGTACCCTCGATCTTTTTTTTAAACAAATTCCATTGTAGAAAATTATGATTTAATAGACGGTACCCTCGTTGGGGTGAGCATGGGGTGAACATCGAGAACCTCTCATGGTAAACGCCGTTCCTATGGGATGAATGGGGTGTTAATTTCTGGCACGGAGGCCCATTTGTCACGGCACTAAATTTGGGAGATTATGGGAGAGGAGGGAGAAATTGCGTGTGAAATTAATTTTCGAACGAATTTTAACCGGTTGAACGTGGCCAGGATGGCCTTATGCGGGTGAGCTTCATTCGTCGCTTTAAAATCCCGTTCACTCCCATTGCGCGTCAATGTTGGAGATGTGAAGCCACGTGGACTAGCTGGCAGTGGTGGTACGAATGAAACTATTAGATGGATTTGACATATGCGTGCGATTGCATCCATCGCACGGTTTACCTGCATTCTTATAAAGAATTCTCAGACGACATGAGAAAACACATTAAGACATCGACAGTTAAGAAACTTAAGCACTCTACGGTGGTCGAAAGTTGTTAAATTATTTATGAAGTTACATGTCCTTCGTGGCTGCATTGGTTGTACGCAATGGAAGGTCAAACTGTCACCCCATGCGTTTTTTGTCACAGCTGAACAATGTTGTGTGCATGTCACGGCTTCACTTCTGGCAATAGAATTGGCAGTTCCTTGTAGAGTTAATGGTCTTTTGATATTTATTCATTCATCATTTGCCACGTACCTAACCCAATGTGTTTACCTAAGCCGATACCAACTTCGTTTAAAGCTATCGTTTATTCGGAAGTAAAGCAGCTGTCATTCTGAATGAAACTAGGTTACGTACGCAAGTGTTCCAAAAACAATGGATTGGCCTTCTAATAAACTCAACCACACAGGTTGGATCGAGTTTATTGCATTTGTGGGAAAAATGTTTCGATACTGACGCGAAAAACATCGAAACAGGCTGGTTTTAGTACAAGCATCTTGTACACCCTATTTGCGGAATTCTTACCCAAGGAACTAATGGGGATTAAATGTGGTTCAGAATTGCTTTGAAACAATAGCGATGAGCTGAACGAATTACTCGCATTGAAAAATCAACGTAAATGCAGTGAGCATGATTCATTAATCAAGGGTTGTCTACTGTAGGTGTTTCATGTTCCCGTAACTTTCTTGACCCCAAGCGGCCATCTTGAAACTTTAGCATCCCACGAGAGAGATGCAGAACGGGAAAGTTGAGACAATGGAATCCTTGAGAATATGGGCCGCCCAAACACAAATGTTTTGGAAATGTTCAAGTGCTGTTTCGACGCATCCGGTTTGTGATTGACGCCCCAGACTTGGAACAAATCGATACTGAGAACCTATTTTTCCGTTCGGCAAGTCAATACTTCCGGGTTCACGCTCGTAATTTAATGTCCAGACAGAAATCATTAATTATGGCAAATTATTATTCATAAGCTCGATCCCATGGCCGCCCCGGAAGATCTAGGCCGCGCTTTTGTCGTAGTATACTACACTAGATGGATTCATTAAAAGCCCTTGTTTATGCCTCAGTAATTTTGAAATGTTTATAATTTTCAATTAGTTGGCCTTCATTCTGGCGCTGCCATGCATAGTCGCTATCGCTGGAATTGCTTCAGCAGAAAACTGCTCTTTCAGACTTCAACTAACCTAGGTTAGAGGCCCTGTACCCGTATTCAGGGCCTCTAACCTCAGCATAATTCCAACGTCATCTATGATCATTTTTGCTTTACCCTTTAAGACTTTTGTGGGGTGTATGGCATCTTAGGGGTCATGTTTCACTTCGCATCATTTTAAATGAGTGACTTGTGTGCATAAGACCATGATGTAATCTCTAATTAGGGTAACACCTTAAGTCTTAGGAAGTTTTCATTGCATTCGTCCATGTCAAATAGATGTTTATTTTCAAAGTTACCTGCAGGGGTCCAAGAAACCCCACCATAGTTGCTGCATAACAGTTTTTGAGCATTAAAAATAATATCATGCAAAGAAAGACAGGTTTGCCATCAGCCTTCGCAGCAAAGACGGAAAGACCAAATATTTTTGGTTTTTGTAAGAAATTCTTTTGTTTTGAAACATTTTTTTACATTTTGCTGCATGCAGATGTACGTGAATGCAATGGCAAAAATACTGCAAAGTAAGACATTCTATAAAGTGCTTTCGTGTTGTTACTGTGTCATTATAATTTGCAAATAATGTGTGAACAGGTGAAACCGATTTTTGTATAAATGAGAATACTTTTTCTGGTAGTCGGCGATCCTAAAATTTAAAAACTGCCAAATTTCATTAATTTCCAAACAAATTATTTTAATTACTAAAGGCAAACAAATGGCTTATTCCAATTTAAATAAGCCTACCTAATACAAAATAATTGTATTTCAATTTGAAAATATTTAGTATAAAACCCGAAATCCGTTAATACGCCCCACCGCAGCACATACCGTATGTTCAAATTTCCAACCGGAGTCCCAAAGGGTTAACTCGCACATGGAATTGGGTAAAGGATATGCAATATCGCCGAAGTGAACCCATACCAAAGTTGCGCCTCTGCCAGTAAGCCACGCCCACCTGAACGTGCTGGTCAGCCTGTCCAGATGTGCGAAAGGTGATAAGGCATGATTTACGTGGCGATTGAACGTCCCATTTGGCGGTTAGACGATCCAGGTAATAAACCGGAATGGGGTTCAGGTTGCCTCGCCGAAAAACGTCGAAATGGCACCTCTGGAACACTGGCCAACACCTGATCTCTGAGGCCCTCTCACTGGCTTCCGGTTTTGGCCCTGTTATCGACGCAGGTATCAAACCTTCTCCCAAACCTGTTTGGCAGGGGATGACATTGACCTAGCTCCTCATTTGAAATTGTAATCGTCCATTAAGCTCGTCGCCTCGGTCAAGCGGCATTTTTGGCCATTCCAGGTCTTGGTCAGAGGTGAGCAAACGTGCATGGTTCAGTTTGATCGGTTCCAGTGCGTTGGGGTCATCCAGGTTCAGCCAAGGCTCGTGCTCGGCCAATTGTGTACTGGCTGAATCTGACATTATTCATTGTGTTTTTCTGGCAGTTAATCAAACTGCGTTCAGCTTATTGAATGTTTGACAGGATTTGGTGTTGTAGCCGGTTGCAAACACGTCCTGCTGGCTGCACGTTTTATTGAAACCGCTTTCTTGACATGGTTTATCGCATGTTCTTGACGAGGATTCATATTTTAGGCTTTTTTTTCCTGACGTATGTAAGACGAAAACACTGGAAGCTCGCTAGAATTAACGCCAGCATGCTAACTACCTTGGCGGACACGAATGTTTAAGGAACCTGTGTCTGGCAACTCCCAGCAGAACATGGCAGGCCCGGCTAATTAATGATATTTAATGAACGGAGTGATGAATTACCTCCTCGGAGCACCAGGCGCAGTGAGGACTCGCTGTGATGCATTCTTTGCACGTGCGAAACGCCGAGCATCGGATTTGGGAACGGGATTTGTCGAGATCTGCGAATGAGAAATGGAGGAAATTATAATAGGCGGCGGGATTTACATGCGAAACGTCGCTAATTTGCAATTGGAATTAAGCGCCAGTTGATCAGACCATGATAGGCCTATCGACTCAGGGGTTGGAGCAGCCAATTATCACAATGTGCTTGCTTTTCGATTTGGAAATGTCTGACCGTCAGGTCGTAAACCAAACAATGATAATTGGAATCCAGTCTGTGAAAGTGTTTGAAGAAATGCGAAGTGAGAAATTGATTTTTAACAGAATTACTGATTCCCCCAGCCCCCATGCATGCCTTCTCTCCTACTGAAATTTCGTCCCGCATGGGTTGGCTTTGAAGAATTATTGAAACTTATTCGGTTAAGAATTCAAAATCATTTACTTTCAAACCTCAAGTATTATAAAATGTGTTTTTGGGTGGATTTCTGTTGTGCTGGACCAGTATAGGACATTGTTTTATGGCAGTGTAAATGTTTTTAGATTGTAATCTGATGACCAAGTTATTCAAAGAGTTGACATACATGTGCATTGTCATTGCAATATGGCATGAAGCATTCGGGACTCGTTGACCATGGTATTTCAAAATGGATAATATGACCAAAAGAAAATTACTAAACATCAGTGACAGCTATTCAGTGACATGATCTTGTGCATACATGTACATAACTTTCTGACGCATTGCAACAATAATTAAGCATTTCTAAAGCTATTTCGGAAAGACTGGGCCCTTATTCCACGAAGGTGTTTATGTGCACAGAAAAAATATTCTGCAATGCTGTGTTATTGCTTCATACTTTACAAGTTACAAGTGCATTAAATCGAATTCAATCACTAAATTGAGTTCTAATAATAAAAAGTTATTCGATATTTATTGGCGGAATACAATACTATAAGCCCATATTTTTAGTCTACACAGTTATAGCTTGTACACTGAAACTTGTCCACGGTTGTGGAATACGTCCCTGGCTTATTATACTGACATCTGTCATTTTTTTAGTGATATAAAAAAATAAAACGTTTCTTACAACGTATACAACTTTATGCATATAAAATGGTGCCAAAAATGCGAAAGAATCATGCACTCAAATCATTTTACTCCTATTCAAAACATACAGTATGTTCACCACTGGTTTCAGTATATATACCATACACTGTGTATACATGTGTATGAACAGCTCAGGGTTTATAAAGTAATAAGCTTATCGAGTTTTGATTAAGTTGCTGCGTGAACTTTTCATCATACAGTACAATACGGTATTGACGCCCGATAGGTTGGTTACGACAACATTTATTTAACAAAATGAATTTTCGTTTGAAATTCGTTGGAACAACAGCCTGTTTTTACGGAGCTATGTTCGTTAATTAAAAAATGAATGACGAGGGTCCGATTTTGTTGCTGGCGTGTGTCGGTTCAGTCGATAATGCGCAAGCAACACGCACATGCATGGAGTTCGGATTTGGCGTTGTTTAAACGACACAGGAATGCGGCATAAATGTCATAAGGCATAAATGGAGAGGAAAGAATGGCTGGGCCATAATCCCAGAAGATTGAAAACAATGTCGTAAAGGTGCTTCAAGTAGATAAAATCGCATTAATTCCCGTTATAAAGCGGCTATAAAACGTTTCATGGTCCATTATGTTTGCCACCCGCACCAAATTCGGAGAATGAGCTCGAGGCTCAGCCAGCCAGAAATTATGAAGACCATAATGCTACTTCCGGTGCGTACGACGGATCCAGTTTTGTAAAGCAAAAGTGTAAACGCCAGCTTTAGACGTCTAGTTATGAGTAATTCGGTTCCGAGAAATTCGTCCAAGTCAGTCTGTCAGGCACTACCTTTTTGGGATGAGCCTCGATTATTATCGCCCTGCTTATTAATTCCATGATTGCACCTTTCAAAAGTATGATGAATTACGGAACGCCTCTGAGGCCTGAAGGCAGGTAATAATGGAAAGGTCCATCATTTCAGTCGTTCTATTTCGCCTAGGCACCTCATCAAGAAAATGCTTTTTGTTATGGTTTAGTAACCCCCACGGGTCATTTGACCTCTAGTTTGGCACGTCTTTGGTCGGACCGTTCCAGGACGAAATGCCGTAGTTTTAAGTTCGAAGGTCGTCCCACCTCACTCTAATTAGAAATGGAACTTTTTCCGAGTCATTGTCTTAACGGCGTTTTTAATAACCAGTCAAATATGAGAGCAAAAACAGACAGGTGGCGCGAGATGGCGACGTCAGATTGCTTATCACTTTGGTAACAAGTGCTTATTACCCAGTTTAATAAAAATTAAAAACAGTGCTTCGCGTTCCCCTGTTTTGAGATTAAAGTCAACTGCTGCGGGGCTGAGAGAGGTCCGATAAGTTGTAGAAAATGTCGCGAAACAATGCCTGAAAACCTGGTGTACTTTGGGGAAAATCTCAGTAGTAACACGGTCTAATTGAAAATAAGACTAACACGAAGTAAATTTACAACAAGCGTACAGTAGGCACATAATTCAACACTTTTAAAATCATTGTTTACAGGTAAATTAAAAGGAGTATAGTTAAGTAGATTAAGTTAATATAGTTTCTATAACAACATTAAAACACATTGCAAAATTAACAAAGGGCTTTAGAAAAATAAAATCGACTTTTTCACTGTAAAAATGTTAAGTGAGCAAACAAACAGTATGGTAAACCTGCAATGAAGGAGACCTTTAAGAACCCCTTTGGTCCTAATTTCTTGGCATTGTCATTCATTTTATGGCCCAACGCATTCATGTACATGTACATGTACACTGTAAATGGTTGTGTTCGATGTGCATACTGTAGCTTTCAATTTGGGTCTGGCGCTGCTAACTTCAAATGTCGGAAATAACCACCTAGTGGCATATGGCAAACGACTCGTGATTTTTTTTCAATATTCCTCGTCATTTTTCGCACGATTCTTAACATCTTAGCCATATGTTCAAAGACTGCACCCCTGGCTGATAAGCGTCAGCAGCTTCGCCATCTGATTTATTGAAATGGTCAGTGAAAGCTTGACCCTCTACGACACACGTTCTACCCTTTCTTATTTGACACCCTCCCCTTCTAGGGACAATGATGCCTAGGGGAGCCTCGAAATGAGTATGTCCACGGTATCCCCCTTATAAAAGTTCCCCACCAAAACCTCGACTTGCAGTAGGAGACAATGGCGCTGTCATTATCGTTTAGATTTGCCCCCACATGCGGGGTCCATACGAAATGAGCAATTTGGAACTTCGGATTTGGGTCTAGAAATGAGTCATCATCTTAGGGGGCCCATGATAACTTAATCGAAAAGCTGAGGATTGATCGGAAAGCATGCGCAGTCAAATGATGCCGCTTGACCAGGGGTCATTTGGGCACCCCCCCCCCCTGCTGGTGCCCATGGACCAGTGGCAATTAAGGGGAGACTGTTGTGCTGTAAGACGAGGGGCACAATTGCATTAATGGAACGTTCTGGTGAACGGTCATAGGGCAATTTGGTTATTGTCTTGTCTTGCCATCCTCAGGGTTTCCCAGAAATCAATTGAGCTCCCCCATACTTTAATTGCAAATAGCTTGGTCCTAAGGTCTTCCACACTGTCATGGTTTGTAACGTCAAGCCGAAGATTTTTCTGAATTTATTTCAATCCAATTTAATTTCACACGATAACAGGCTCAAAGTGACATTGGTTTTATTCCGATTACTATTCAGAAATCACCAAATTTCGGGAAATTGGGGAATAAAACCTTCTCGAATGTTATTTTCATTGTTACCATGGTGGCGATTGAAAGTACACTCGAGTTGATCTTCAAGCCAATTCCATCAATTTACTAAAAAATATTCGTTTAGTCACACAATTAATATTTAGCATCCTCTTTGGTGGTTCAAAGATTGTACTTTCTGATTACTTTCCTAAAAGGCGTGTTTGAAAATATGGCATCTTAACAAAGAGTAATCTTGCCATACATGTATATAATTGAAACTTGAAAACATTGTAATTACAACACTTTTATTGTAAAAATTGGAATTACAATGTACATGTATTCCGATATGAAAACCATGTACATTATTTTCATTGCACCATGGTCGTGATTGAAAGTACACGTGAGTTGATCTTCAATTCACTTGCATTGACTTTACCCAAAAATAATGATTCAGTTACACAATCCATCTTTTGCATCCTCAATTTAAGTAACATTTTAGCATCCTCAATATTGGTCTCTATTTAAGTAACATTTTCACAGAAATGTGGTGGGCAAAACTCAATACATGACATTAGATCTGGCCTCTGGTGATGTTTTTGATGTCTACGAAGATACATGTACATGTAACTTGGTGATTTCTCCAAGTTTCTGCCAAGAAAACTCCATATTTGTGCTGAATTTTTGGCAATGATGCTGAGCTTCGTGGCGGTTAAGTGGCGTTTCAATGCGTTACCCTTATCAGGGAATTAGCTCTCTTCAGAATGCCATTTAGCACAGGCCTGTCGGATTTTATCTTTGAACATGGTGTATGTCATCATGTTCCTGGTATTCCTCTCGAGTGCCATCCTCTTTGTCTATTATATCCTCGAATAATGCAGGATGTGGGGGCTGCCTGGAATCTTTTTGGCCAGGGTTGAGTGGTCTCTTAAGGACCGAGTTCCTCCTCAAAAAATCGGCACAAAAAAGATCCAGCTTTGGAATGTTATGCAAATTGTACCGAGGCACTTAGAAGTATTAGTTCTTCGAATTAACGAGCCCCGCCTGCCTAACTCCTAAGCACGCGACCCCATGGGTCACGGTGAGGTCATGTTTTTCACGGTCGGAGACACCACCACGTGAGTCAAGATGGCGCCGAAGGCCTCGGAAAGCTAGGAGGCTAATTTTAAGCTGTTCTAAGTGGCTTTTTGGAGAACGTTGACTCAGGTACCTAATACTGTGTAAACAATGCTGATAGGGCACTCGGAATGCACGAGGGCACTCGAGGATCCAGCCACTTTATCAAGCTCAAACGAGATATTGTTTTTTACCAGGGCCAGCCTTTCCGGGTTGGGAATTGGAGAAATTCCCATTGCAAGCTGGAATCATTCCATGCTTCTAAGAATTTGGACTTTATGGCTGAATACGAAATCACCATTTGACTTACAGATGTGCAAATTGACTTTTGCAAAAGATTATTCGTGCAAAAAAATTTTTGTATAGGAATGCTGAATTTTTTGTGATTTAACCTTAATTTTAAGCTCATCATAAAAAGTTGTTGTTGGTTTACAGTACTATAGGCCTAATTTCTATATGCATTATAAGTTTAATTGATTTGCTCGAATCAAGCTCGCAGAAATGACCTTAACATGCAGATGTCCACCCAATAGTTTTTGTAATTTCAGCTCAATTTTATGACGAATACGGTATCTTTATTATCCGGACTTCATTTATGAAAAGTGCTTTTCGATGTCCCTCGTGTAATAATCACTTTAAAAATTCTACATCGAAGTTAAGAAATACCAGATATTTATCAGCGCAGCTATTTGTACGCATGCGCCAGGCTCAACAAAAACTCACCAGAAGGACGATGAATTAATCGAAATAATAACGTGTATTTGAACAGCAGTGAGCAAATGCGAGTGGAAGTTATTTGCAATAAACTGCTGTCACTCCAGTTAATGAAGTACCGATGCTTAAAAAATAATCAATTTTTTATGGATTTTTTGCGTGAACTTCGTGACATTTCGCTACCGTTGCCCTCTGCTTTTCATCGCCAGACATCATTTGAAAGCGAAATAATGCCAGGCAAAAAAACCGACAAGAATCATGCACCGTTTTAGCCATCATGGCTAAAGTCTAGCGATAGCAGTTTTTACTAATTTCCCACCATAAAAACCTCACATTTTTTGCCAATTTTTTTCATAAATGACAGGACATAAGGCTGCCCCTCTCGCTACTCATGAGCGGGTACTTGCCTCCCTAATTAAGTTCTTAAAACATCTCATGCAGGGAATGACATTTTCCAGATAATTGTGAATGTGCGCAAAAAATATTACCTTTAATTTTGTACGCGTGGTTTTGCTTATATGCAATGTCATTGGTTAAGTTTTCGTCGATTGTCAGAAAAGCTTCCAATTTTGTTGAAAAAGTACGCAAAATTACAGCCGTTCTTTAAAATTCCGTTTTTGTTTAAAAGATTCTGTTGCAAAAATTGCCATGCTTCGATTCTTATGGCAATGTCTGGCTTGAGTGTTCTTCAAATTCTTACTCTGGTTTAAAAGGAAACTCTGCAAAATGAAAATATCAGGTGAATTCTTAATGGTCATGCATGGTTAAGGATTCTTCTTCATTCTTGACCTTGATATTCTACCGCAAACTTCCTGTCATAGTGAAGGTTTCTTCCGAAAAAAATTCTCTAGTTAGCCTTCTACAAAAAATTAGTCACGTTTAAGGATTCTCCAACCATATTATATTTCATCTACATGTATACTTGTCTAGGGGACAGGGATGACACCTATCCCAACTATCGATATTTATCCTTATTTTATTTTTTGTGTATCCTAACAAAAGAATGTAGTTTGATTCAGCTGCCCCTAGCCGCCAGGCAATCACTGCCAGCCTACTAACCGTTAGGAGAAACCCATTTTCGTGTAGGCTATGTTGGTGAAGGGCATATACCGAAGGACACCCCATTTTAATCATGTTGATTTTACAGAGACACTGTCATCACACTTGCCATTCTCCGAATGCATTTTTGATAGTCAACCGCAAACCTGTCATTCCGAAAAATTCCTCTCTAGTTGGCCTTCTGCAAAAATCACTCTCCTTAAGGATTCTCCAACCATATATTATTTATATTTCATCTCTACTTGTCCAGAATGCAAGAATGTCACCTGGCCTAGCTGTTTCACGGAAAGCTGTTTGTCAACACATGTTCCCCGGAAATTTATTCGCCAAAATTTGTTCGCCAACAGTTGTTCCCATAAGTCAATTGCTGGCTTATCCAAATCTAACCTATCCTAACCTAACGTACATGCCGTATAACCTAACCTAACTTATAGATAACTAAACTTATGCGAACAAATGTTGGCGAAAAGCTTTCGGGGAACAATTGTTGGCGAACAACTTTCCGGACACCGTCTTATAGCTACGGTAATATCTTTTTTAAGCTAACCTAACAATGTAATTTCTGATTTAGCTGCCCCTAGTCGCCAGGCAATCACTGCCAGCCTCCTAGCCGTTAGGAGAAGCCCAATTTCTCGTAGTGTTTATGCTGGAACGGAGATTATGCCGAAGTTCACCTCATTTTTAACTTGATGATAGGATAAGATCCTGTCACTCATTCTTTCACTTGGCTTTCCAGACATGTCATTTCCTGCATGGCTGACATGTCCATGGCATGCTTCTAACAAAAAGCTATACAGGTACGTTCAAAACACGTATACCTGGAGTTTTTCTACGAGGATTGACACTTGGCATTCAAGTGCTTGGGCGACCACCAGCACTACCCATAAAATTTGCTTCCGAAGCAGCCGAGTTCCGCTCGCTCGCGTTTTATAGCTCGATAATGGCGCTCTCATCCCAGTGGCTGATGAAAGCCAGCTCGATAGCATCTTACACGTTTTTCAATTAACCTTATTTTCGTGGCTGGCTCCTGGCTGGAGCGTCGTCGAATTGCATTAAAGCAGATTGGGAGTCGCGATTGTAAAATCGTCGTAAAAGTACTGCGGACCCGAGAAGACGGTAATTGGCCCTAATGAGGCGTCCAAGGGCGATCCGAGATCTGGGGCTTGTTGGACGAGCACTCTGAATTAATCTTATCATTAATGGAAGCTTAGGTGTGGCCTAAAAGCTTTTGCCGATAGCTGCTGGAAATCGAAAGGTGCGAGAAACCAAAGTGCTCCTCGTTAGCATGAAACATTGGAGTCGTTAGTTCCGGTTGTAATTCGATCGATTTCCATCACCTTTCAGGTTGATGGCCCCTTACAAAAGCGAAGGTAGTATGCCTTTGCGCCCTAGGCTATCTGGTTAGGATTTGAGCTATCCTAAACCGTAGCCTACTTAAGGCAACACCTCTATAAACTACACAAGTGAGATTTGAGATCAACCCCCCTGGGCTTGCAACGAAACTGGCGAGCTGGGTAGGTTAAAGTAATTGTGGCTACTGTGCCTGCAGTGAGCACTCGTGGTGAACCAAGCAGCCTGTTTTAAAAAATGATAATTGAAGAAACCGAGATTACTTTGGAATAACGTAATTGCCCGGCCCTAAATGTGCACATATATTATATTTCAACTTCTCTGGCATAAAGAATCCTGTTTATTTTCTTTTTGTGTATAGTGAAACTTCGATTATCCGACACTCGTTTAACCGTCAGTCTTTGCCAACCGTCAGAACGCCAATAAACAATTTTTTGAACAGAAAATAAGGTATTTTCAGAAAACAAAAGTCTAGTTTTATGGCGTGCTCTCGTACATAGCACTGTACGAGCACTCAGAATGTTGTAGGAACAACAGAAACTGACTTAAAGAAATAAAGCCAGGTATGCATATAATAATAATTAATAATACAATGATTTATTCCAATTGAAAAGGGGGGTAAAAGGGCAAGCCGCTTACATTGATCCCGTTAATAAAAAGCACAAACTTTGTTAAGTGTAAATCCAATTGGTTTAAAATCATTAAAATCATAAAATCATAAAACATTATACATTCCTGTACATTGTTTGTATGTACATGTATGTACTCCGTTATCCAACTAATCGAATATCCGCCACACCGGTGCAGTCGTGACCCATGACGGATAATCGAAGTTTCACTGCACATAATAACTGATAGCTGCCCCTAATAGCCAGGCAATCACTACCAGCCTACGAGGCGTTAGGAGAAACCCACTTTCTTGCAGCGCAGTCTTTGCCGGAGCAGGTCATACGCTCGTATGCAGTAGTATAATGGAAATTATATATTTAAAAAAAATGTGGCACCTCACAAAAAAATGAAGAAAAGATGAGGGAAGAGGCAAAGTAGCAGTAAGGATGTTTCGCATCAGAGGCTCTCTCAAATTGCCAGCTTATCAGAAAAGTGAAAGTTGATGCGTATCAACTTTCACCTCTGGCCATTTATCCTCTTCGAGGGAACTTTTTTCATGGTATGGTGAGGTGGCGAAGAGGTTGGGTTCGATTCCCACAGGGCCTATCGAACTTTTTTTCGTCGTGGTCAATTTACTCTTCTAAACCAGTAAACCAGCAACTTTTACGCCGTTTTTAACAGGCCAACATTTTCGTTTCGGTTTCAAGGAGGCGCCCAGCGAGCGTACCAATCACTCGAGCAACATTTCGTATTTACCAACAATGCACCCGAACAAAGGTTAGATTTCGACGCGTGTGGCGCTGCCCGTCTCGAGGGGGTATGCCCCGTGTTTATGAACAACCCCATTGTTAATGGAAACGTAAACTCAAATGCCTAATCAGGAATATAATGAGGTTGTAAACGCTGTCTGCCTACCGAACCCCCTCTGGTACCACATTCCCAGGCTTGAGACAACAAACACAGGCTCGAACCTTCGGGGTCACCCACCCCGGGCATCAATTCGATATCAGCACCCCCCATTCAAGGCACGTTTTTAATGAATAATTCGGGGGTCAGCAAACATGGGGAACAAGACGACCCACCCAACCCCCGGGTTTGCAACCCGAGACGGTAGCCATTTGATCGAGGAATGCGAGATGGCGGGCTCTGGGAACCGCAAAGGGTTAACAGGTGCAATGACCAGTGTGACCAGCGTGCACTATGCCCAACAGGTCCAGACATTGAAATTCCAGTTAGAATCCCCTAGGCGAAATCTTAAATTTTCAACTCAAGACTAGTGAAACTACTGTACACCCATACTTCGCTGTACGGCCTAGAAGGGTTCTGGAATGTAGGCCGTTAAGCGAAATGATGTTTTAGCATACAAACACATTCAGCAGGATCCGTTCTAATTTCACGAGAAAGAAAAATCAATACAATTGCTACTGTATTTCCATTATTTTATAAATGCATGAACATGCATACT
>JAQGAF010000772.1:0-40908 GCA_034687865.1 Kryphioiulus occultus | reverse complement strand
TACTGTACAGCAGTGCTGAAATTTTAACGCTGTAAAGTAACATTGTAATGTACAGTTTATGGTCCACATACAACATACAGCGGTGCAAGTGGTCAACATGTAGAGGTCACCTTACATTGAGATAATGTGGTGACCGTCCTGTCAGATAAAATGTGGTCATGATGGGGAGGTGGTCAACTTTGAAATAATAGTACCCCCAACCATATAAAGAACATGGTTGCTGACAGAAGGGTACTGCGTTGAGTTGAACAGAATTAATGGAGATTTGAGGGTCCGAACAGACAGAACTCAATTTCGCAATGGGTCAGCTGACCGGCACGAATTATTGCAAAACTGTCAAGCAACATTTCCATGAGATAGTTCGATACGCCAAATCTCGATCGTGCCACAGACCTAAATATTATTCTCCGTTTCATCGCATGCAGACCTCATTTCAAGATGGCCTCCAAAATCTCGAAGTTAAAGTTAAATTTCGAGCAGAAAACGCCACGATTTCGTCGATCTATTGGCCATAATTTGTACTTTGGTCGATCTGGATCCTGATTGCATCTCTACGTACGTGCATGTTTGGGAATTATACCGTTTAACCTTAGCTCGTAAATTTGCTGGCCGCCCGATTGTGTGTAGGCCTGGAATTCATTGTCACGGTCTCCAAACTGCATGAACTGAATTACTAATAACCAAAAAGCCAAAATCGTGCGTGGATGATTGCATCCTAGCAAACGAGTTTTTTCCCCAGCTTGGCCCATGTTGTGCGTGATGTATATCACTTGCTGTTAGGCCATACACGCGTGCAACAAATTGTGGCAATTAGTATTAGTGCACCACAATACACTATCTGCATATCTGGAATGGGTATCCAGGAAAAGTGCTTGCACTTTCTACTCGTAATTACGAAATCAAAGTGGAAAAACGTTGGCTGGTTTGGCTGGAAAGAATTGATGATTTACCGGGTCCCGATTTGATACAGTACATGTTACGTTCGAAAATTTACGACACTGACCGATTTTTGGGCTACAAATACTGATGATATATGCTGGTTCTTAATTGGAAGTCTCAGGACTCCAACAAAGTTCCACTGCGCAATTCACATATAATACGAATTAAGGCTATGCTGAAACAGCATTACAAGCAATACAAGATGTTGAGAATATACTACGGAGTAAGCCCTGCTCCAAATGTGCACAAAATATGTTATTTTACCTGTCCTAGATGTCTTTTTAGCCGATTTGCGTTTCAGTGTGTTTTTCTAATTTTGTGCTTTTTGTATTTATCCTACCCTAAACAGACCTAAGAATACAACTTCTTTATTTTGCCTGCCCCAAACGCAGGCAATCACTGCCAGCCTTCGAGCTGTTGGGTGAAGCCCACTTTCTTTATAGCTGGAGAAGGGCAGCAACAGGGAATATTTCGAAGTATATGCAGCCAGTGATGTCGTCAAAATTATTTCCATTTAATTCATATCTTATGAAATCAAGTGGGAATGTACATGGCTGGAAATACAGCATGCACAACTGATGCATCAATATGACAACGTTCGTATGTTGCTAAGATGATGACGATATTCTTTAAAATTCTTAAAAAAGCATAAACTTTCATTATTGTCAAAAATTTTCACACTTTTACACACGGAATTTTGCAAACAATGATTCAAAGATTTGCATTTCTTCATGTAGTTATTGTTAAACGAAATCATAAACACTGTTCTGGTAATCGTCTGTGACATGATCACATGATCCTGTGACTTGATAATACAACTGCAGGATAGACGCCACTAAATACCAATAAAAGAAGTTAAATCCTTGCTTCCCAAACCTGTGTAAATTACCTTAAATTGTGTAAAGTGCGATTTCTTACACGAAATTTACCGTATCAGCCTTAAAGAAAGTGATCAACAATATAACAAGTGTTTAGAAGTATTGCTATTTAATAAAAACACCACACCCTTGCTTTTCTGCGCATTTTTTCAATCGATGTGCTGATAATACAATGAATATATTACCTGCAAAAGGTAAAATAGACCGTTCGATAAGCTTTTTTGGTAAACAGGACTTGCTGATAATCGGTTTTCGTTAAAAAGGACGTTTTGTTAAGTGTTTTTGGATAAAAGGACTTTCTGATAAGCGGTTTTTAGGATAACGAAGGAAACAAAGTATTTAACATAAATAAGAAACCGTATTTCCTAATCTGTAAAGCGCAATAATTTTATCTTCTAAAGCACTATCCAAGCTGTCCTAATTTGAGAAATGCAAAAGTTTCTTGGCTAGTCCAAAGTAGGCAAATGAGCTAAAAAAATGTGAAACACACTTAAAAATGAACCACATTGTACTCGTATATGGAAATCATCGCAATGTCGACTTTCGGCTAATTATAGAATAAGGCAGATGCTTAGAGATGGGAAACGTCCAAAACTTAAGAAATGACCACTCAGTAATGCTAATAAAAATATTAACTAAGTAATAGCGAAAAATAAATGAGGACAATACACCAATTTTAAAACCAAAGGTATTCATTTGTTATATTTATTTTCCGTTTTGCATATGAAATAATGAGCTTGTTTTGGACTAGTTTTATTTTAGTTATTACGTTGAATTGTTTGCTTGATTCATTGCAGATCTCAACCAAGAAGACATGCAATATACATGTAGCTATACAACTTAATAGGAGTTGATTAATTCAAGTCGAAAGCGTTTTATCAACGTAAAAGGCAGAAAATGAGTATCGATGAAACTAATCTAGTAGTTAAGATCGACCTCAGCTCACGATTTTGTTACTTAAAATTGCATTCTAGCGGGAATCCCATTGCAAATTACAAATCCGAGAACAGCAATTATTCCCAAAATGGTGGCCGCAATTTATTAAAATAATAAAAATAAAAAATCAAGGCCTGGTCATTTTATTTGCACATGCATATGCTTAGGTCATAACCGTACCAAGAAATAGAAAGAAACACGATTTTATTTTCATAAATCACGAAACTGGGATAAATCATCATCAGTGACTGTCCTTGACTGTTAATCCTAATTATTATAATTTGAATACGTAGTATGAGTTATTACAAAGTCGGTACCTAAAACATTGCAATGCGAAAAAGCAGGGTTTGGAATTGGATTTTTGGCTGCACGGAGAAAAGCAATAAAACTTTGTAACACAAATTGAAATACCCAACGCTTTTCAAAGCAAAAAAAAAAATTAAAAATTAAACAATACAAAGTGCGTCATAAGAATTGCGTCCTGGGAATAGCGTCAATAGTTTTAATCCATTTTTCAAGATAACTCTAGAGATATTTCAGCTTGCAAAACTCTATAAGAATTTTTTTATTTTCTATTTTGACATGTAGGACACAGGTGTCTAATATAAATTGAGTTCGTCAAACATCAATGCCAGAAAAGCAATAATTAATCACGAACAATTGGATCAGAGGTGTTGCGAAATGTTTCAATCAGTTTGATGACTTGTTAATTATTAATTATCTATTGCTAATTTAAAGTTATTTTGCCTCAATCGATGTGATTGGGTTACGTAACATGTTTGATAAATGTCCATTCGTATACAATGTAAATGTGACCAGCATAGCCTTATTGCAAACTGTTTAGCAAATTTAGCATTTGCATTTACAGTATCTATAATACGTACATTGTATCTGAATTACAAATTACCACTGAGGAAAGTACATTGATTTGATAAAAAATAAGGTTACAAATTGAGTTATGATCTAGACTTTTAGAAAAGGCTTCAAACTACATGCGTTTTTATCATCCAAAACCACGATATACAGTTGTTAGTCGTAAAATAATTTCGTGACTACATGTTTTTGAGGTTTTATTGCGTAGGCCTATATTTCAAATCGAATTGCACCATGTCGTTTTCATATGAACATGAAATTATTGCGTGCACTGGAATTTTTAAAAGCTCATTGTATCCATCCTTTAACTCATTATTTGGTTTATTTTACCGAAAATATAGCAATGCAAATTATTATAAAAAATAAGCCAATAAAGAGTTGATTTAACAGTTTATAATATTCATAGCAGATATATTGCTTACCTATAATTATAGGGATTATTTGGGCTGTATCGAATTAACACACGTCTTGACAGAAAGCTACTGTACATTGTATGCTAACAGGTAATTACATTTCTTAATTGCTGTTTAATTAGTGCCAAGGGCTTCCTTAAAAGAACGACCTAATTTAAAAATTAGTTGTTATTATCATGATCTACATGTATTGTACTCGTATGAAAAAATCCATGTTACAATATAAAATTAAAAATACTTAATTAAAACTGTTTGTTACCCATGGATACAAATAGTATGAGAACACCATCATTTTATTACTATTATAGAACTCATATAATTCACACCATGTCTCATTGGCAATAAAAGTAATATTAAACTTGCAGTGTATTTTGGAAAAAATAGAAATGATTTTAATTAAAAGAGCAGTTTTCATGACAACTGAGCATCCAAAATATTGTGGTTGATGACTACCATTAGGTGACTGACATTGGAAGCAATTTTCATTATTACACATACATCATTTGATATGGAAGCTTTACTGAAACAATTTATTGTTGTCCTTTGAATGACTAACGATGTATTAGGTGAGATCACCGTTGTTGCTTTTTAGGCTTGGGAAATATATATTAAATCATGCTAAAAAGTGAGCGTTCATTCTTGCAACCTGGACATTTCTGAATGTCATTGCCGATCATTAACAAGTCAGTGATGCTGATGACATCATTGCCATCATAAACGCCACGTGAATAAACAGTAAGTTTTGAACAACAACCAATAATACAACATCAATAAATACGAATTTAGCTGACCATCCCATTGCCGCTCAGCTGGAAACACACATGACAAATAACGGACATTCTAGAAAATGTTGACACCTCGAAAATATATTCAAAAAAGTCTGAAGATTAAATTACGAAATGTGTGTCATACAATGAGATTCCCTTGCAAGAAATCCACTTCGTTTTTATAATAACCATATGAACTTCAAAATCCATTTTGCCAAATCACGATATGCCAGTAGGTCTAGGTCTGTGGCAAGCTAGCATTTCTCCTTTATATCCCAGACTCAAAAACCGCTATTAATTGTACGCGGACAAGAGCAAAAACTCTCACACTTATTGTTAGAAACCTTTTCATTTTGGTTTCATCCTTTTTTCAGCCGTTTCGCCTCTTTGAGTCTTGCAATATGCTTTAGTTCGAAAGCTGGCTGTTTATAAACCATGGGCAAAACAGGACAATGCTGCCTACAGGCAGTACCACCATGACAAAAGCCATTTTCAGAAGGAATAATAGCAGATTGCACTACAACCCATTCAATTATTCGAGACATTTTGCTGCTAGCTTTTGCTAAGCTGGCTTGACGTTTAATTTACGCTGACCTGGATTTTACAAAATTAATGTTTGGAAGTTTCCATTTAAATCTGAATACGTGCATGTTAATGAAGGCCAGACGACAACACCTTAGATGAAAAAAACAATACTGTGACTTACACTCCTGCATTCTTAATATTTTAAAAATTGAAAGGTCGATTGCGTTGGTATTTGATCAGAGATTATCAGTGCTCACATCTAACTAAAGTTTTATGTCATTCTAATAATAGTTGCAGGTAGTTTTTAGTTACTGGCCAGTTCAACCCTCAAGAGGTGACCATTAAAAAGCATCCCAATAATAATAATAATACACTTTAAAGACTTGAGTAAAAATATAGCATTAACAAGACAAGAATTCAAAGTCCTAAATGAAATGACTCATACAGTAATATCTAAATTTGAAACAAATTATAGTATGTTAAAATAATCTGTGATCAAAGGTAATTCGAATTTGGTTTGCTATTTGTTGATTTATTACCATCCTCCTGTAACTGCACTTGTTACATGTTTCAAAGTATTCAAAGTATACCAATTAGTGAATTTGTTTTAAACATACAGCATTAAAAACAAGACAAGTCATATAAATATACAGTAACTATAAACAAATACGTCAAAATAACATGTGACAAAATGTAATTCGAATTTGACTTGCTATTCGTTCTGATTTATTACAAATCTTCAAATAAACGCATGTTTATTTGAAGTTTATTTTATTCACAGTCATCTTGATTTTATTGCCCTTCTCGATTCCATAGTGACTAGTTCAAATTCTAATTAATACCAAAATTCGAATAGGTCCACACTTTCGTTTCCTCATTAAACCTACCAGTGTAAGTACACATTGTACTTCCCATCTAACGTGTTAAAGCCCAAAGTCCCAAAGTTTGGTCCAAAGCCAAAGCCTTGTGCAATATGCCAGGACTATAAAACCTTAAATTGGCGTTTATCCAGCGACTGAAAATTCATTTCAACAGTTTTCATAACAAGCTGTGACTTTTACAATAAGGATTTAAAACAGCCGCTGGACATCGACATCCTCTGAAGTTATATAAATATTAATTGAGAAAAACCCATCACAACATCTGACAAAATTATTTACCGTCGTGCTACGAATGCAAACAGACAAAAAATTGAACTATGTAATTATATTGTATAATTTAAGTAGCATGGGTGCCTGCCACAAGCTATAAATGAGCAGTTAACCGTCAAGGTACACTGCTTGGGCAATCAACTGCATACTCTTTGAAATCATGAAGTATGAACTAGTGTCTGATAAACATGAGCACATTGAACAGTGGTCTCGGATTTCTGACGAATGTTGTTGCAATTTCACGAAAAAGCTATATATGTAGGGAAAAACCCTGAAACGAATATCTGGTCTTTGGTGCCACCTAGCAGCCAATTTTCTCTAGCCTTCTTCAAATTAGTTTGTGAGAAATTGAGGCGCTTCAGGTATATGACTTCATTGCTTAATTGTGCAACTTAAAAAAGACTATGCCATCATGAAACTTTGCTTAATTTTCAAACAAAATTTACTGTAATATTAAAATCGTAAAGAAATTTAACTTCATTACTGGCAAGTCAAGTAAATATGTATTACAAGTAATTTAAATTAATTCCCAAACAGTGGTTTTGAATAAAAAATTACCTAAAATAGTAAACAATCTTTAATAGCGTGGGTGTTAATTAAGGAGTCATAATGTTGTCATTTTCTTCTATAGAATATCCATTCTAGAATTTTGAATGATTTTCCCAAAACAATAATACTACATTTCACATGTTCTATATTATGGCAATTATGGTGTATTATTTAACAATACAACACATTTTCCCAAATACTGCATGAATCGGTTTACTGTGGCAATTTTGCTTTAATATTTGAAATTTTCAGGCAAAAATGGAATTTGATGTAGTGTTTATATTTTAATATCTTTATTTTGCAAGTGTTATTTTTCGAAGACACATGCATGTACTTAATCTACATGCAAAGGCAGTAAAACATGATTATTTGTGTTAACAAAATGTCATCTTCAAAAATAACAAACTTTTAAAAAATTAAGATTATACTGAATACAAATAAGTACAAGTTGATCATTCAAAGATAAACCACAGTTATTACTCTTTATATTAATTTCGTTTTATGAAAAACGTTCAATTTAAGCTCACAAATATTCAATAACTTCCCATTTACCATCACATTTACACTCCTCATAATTACAAAAATGTCTATGTAATAATTTTGAAATATACATTAAAAAACAATGCACTGCATAATTAAGACTTTTATTAATTTTCCCGGTACCGGCTAGCACTGTCATTTCTTCGATGACAGGTGAAAATAAATGTAGTATGAAATTTAGGTCGCCACATTACATATTCGACAGATTGCCAATCTCCTTAAGGGATGGATCCACCTTGGTTGCGTTTTGTCTTGGGTCAATTGTAAATATGTATTGTTTAAATTCGGTAAACATTATTTCAAATAAACGTAATTAAAGTTAAGTAGGCCAATTAAGGTTATAAATACTGAAACAGCAGAATGTGTTATTGAAATCAGCACGGTCTTATACCGAGTATGGCTGGCCTACATTGAAATTATTTAAATTTGCATCGTAAATCTAAATTAGTGAAAATGTTATTCAGTAGCGTGCTAAGACACTTCCTTTCTCAAATATTACTGAAAGTTATCGACATGGTTCCGTTGAAAGTTTTGAGATGCAAATGCAGCAGTAAAATTTCTTAGGAAATATGAGAATATAGAACAATTCTATACTTTTGGGAATAACTTTTTCTTTACGAAGTGGGACAACAATTTTTGCATATGTAGTACATTACCACGTGTTTTTAAAAGTGAAATTTAATACTATTCAAAATACATTTGAAGCATATTGTTTTCTAATGTGAACTTACAAATTCTTTTGCTAAATTCATATAAACTTAAAAATCAAAAAACACTATAGATTAGATTGCATTTTAGGGAATTCCATAACGAACCAATTGAAAATCAAATTTCTCCAACAGTGCTTTGTCATTTTCTGTCAAGATGGTGTTAATTTTCGCGGGGTTATATTCCAGGTAATGATTGCTCAGCCTAATAACAACTAATGGCGTTGATAGCAGCGTACACGGACATTTGAAAATAAAACCTGTTTTTGAATGACTGACGTCATATGGGGAATCCCAGTGCATTTACCTCTGAAACGTTAGGCAGGTGGGGAACAAGATGTTGATTTATAAAGGTTGCGACACAACCACAGTATACTTTCTTTTCTCAAATAAAAGCTGTAAGAAACGTGATCATTTTTCTGAATTTGAATTGCAGGTTATGTATTATGATATAAGATTTCAGATAACACATGACATACATAATAATGTAAGTCTGAAATTTGTAAGTAGATTGTTTAATGCATGAATAAATTTGGCTATCTGAAAGAACTGCTTTGAAGTTGAATCAATTGATCAGCTTCACATAAGAAGAAAATGTAATATAGTTTTGCAATGTATTGCTTTTTGACTAATTGAAATTACCATTATGAGAACTAGATGCTAACGACATGAGAAATACCGTACAGTGGCTGTAAATTAACTACATGCATATTTTAGAAAGTATTAACTCATAACTATTAATAGATGGACATTAAGTGTGTAACAGTCAGATATAAATCCAATGCTGTAATATTCCAATGTATTTGCAAAGTCGTTTCACCAAGGTCAGCACAATATCTTCACACTACTTCTTTATTAACGCGTAAGCCATTTGAAGATACTGCACATTGTATCATATTTTAAATACCGTATATTCAACGCCGGGCAAATGCACATGTACAGTATAAAGCATAGTAAAATTATGACATTATCATTATTTGTCTGAATATATTTTAAATTAATGCACAGATGATGTAAATATTGATGCTAAATTAAAGGTTTTCTTTAAAACAATTTAAAAACACTGATGAATGTTCCGATACATGTTCGATAAATGTACATGAATATGATAATTAAACTAACTCAGAGAATAACATTATGATTAATTTCATTCAATTGAAATCAAATTAAATGAATAATAATATTACTACCGTTTTCATTCTTTTTTAGTTTCGTCCAAGAATTTCATCCTAATACGAGTGCAATAGCCAAAAACTGGATGAATTTATGAACAGTTTTGTTTTTCCACAAAAAATTAAGTCTGCATATTGTGGATTTTTCCAAGAAATTGATTTCACGATTCAAGAATTTCACTAACATTTTCATTAATTTTTTCGCTTCGTTCTTGAAAATACAACCTAATACGAGTGCAAACAGCCAAAAACCGGATCAATGTGGCAACATTTTTTCCCCATAAAAAAATTAGTCTAGAAGTACACAAATTATTAATGACCGCTGGCATCAAGCAATACCCGGAACTTTCTGCCATCTCATTCACCAACTTAATACAATTGTTACAGTTTGAGAGCAAAAGACAGCTCTCATCCTTCTCATACACTCAAATTTTCCAAGTTCAGCGTAACTTTTTCAATGTCTTTAACGCTGTCTGTATACACTTTAAAACATTTGATACACCTTTTATGGCAATATACCATTAATAATAGGTGCCTTTTGTTAAATTATGCATCTCATTCTCATTGTATGTAACTTTTTCAAATTAAAAGTCACTTTTGTTAGTCTTTAAGACTCAGGATAGACTTAGGATAAATAAGTCACAAATCAATTAAGGCATTTTATAAAAAGGCATGCATGCACTACATTAAAAAGGCACTATACAATAATTCAGCATATACATGTTTAACATGGAATTTATTTAAAATTCTACAATGGCATTTGATCTCAAGTATCCACCAGAATACAAATACTTTCTGAATTTTTTGCAAGTGTTTATATTAAAAATAAGTTTGCCACGAATGGAATACAAAATGGCTGAATTTTCGAAATTTTTGAAGCAGATTAGCCATGCATAATTTGCGTGCAAAAGGTTTGTTAGTTTTTCTGTAATAATTGATGAATTCTTTACGAGAAATAGTCTTCATAGCTATTTGAATCGATTTTCACAATTTATTATACATTTAGGATCAGCTTTATGCAAATTATACATTTAAGACACATCAACCCATCTTTTTCTAAGAAAGAAAGATGCATAATAGCAGATTTTACCTTATAAAAAAGACACCAAATGGTATCGTTAGTAAAAAGGCACATTTTTTCAGTTCTGAAATGAACTAATGAACTCAACGAAAAGGCACATCTTGTGCTTTTAACAAAATGCACCATTATTTACAGTGTAGTTCTCAATTTCCAACTACGTTGTAATTACCAGTTTGTAACTATCAATGACTCGTATTTTCTTAAGGATTACTTCAAATGCGAATACCTTTCTTTAGAAAATAATGAATAATGTATGTCCAAGCAGTGAACATAAATGTTAGGTACAGATGCACGCACAACATATTTGAGCATCTTCATTAATTGGTCATAAAACCGTATGCATACGCATGAACAGAGAGAATAAGAAAATGATTCAAGAGTAAAAGAAAAAGCGACATTTGAACGAAAAAAGAGGGTACCAAATAGCCTTTTGCCTTTTTTTACAATTAAAAAGCTATACATCAAGAAGATATCAAAATCGTCCTTGTCTTCAACAATTCCAGTAGTGATTAGTGTTCCCTCAACAAGAGCAGGTTATGAGTCCATAATTCGTGAGTGGAATTTCAATGAATTACCGGTACCTCAGGCTTGAGTGGTCACAACCTTCATAGGTGGTGCAAAGCACGTATACACCTGAAAGATGTCTTCACTCTCGAGTTACATCGTTATCTTAAAATGACAACGATATCAGTTTTATGTGCAGTAAGTAAACCACAGAGGTCAGTTGTAGTAGCATAGTTATTTAATGAAAATTGATGTACATGAATAAAAAATAAGCGTGAAGAAATACAGTACAACCAAAGTTGGTTTTGAAGGAGATCCTCATATTTTATGGGAAAACAATATTGGAGGGCTTGAAACTAAATTATTTGCTAATTCAGTTTAAATTCAACCAACTAAATCGAATGCATTGCAAGCAATTTACATTCTCACTCTTATAGGAATAACGCTGTTTCGTCCACTATTAATAACGTCATTTAAAATTTAAAATGGATTTTATGAACAATCGCGATTAGTATCATCACATTGTTTAAAGTGCAATTCTAAAAAATAATTAATTTGTTAATTTGGTTTATATTCATTCCAATGATGCGCTATAATGTCTCACCGCTTTGAATTTATTAAGAAAATAGACAATTAATACTTTTATTTAAAACGCAAAGGGAATTTAATAAGCAATCTTATTCACTGTTTATGATTACATTGATTAAATGGCAATACTCAAAACAAGTTAATTTGTTAATTCAGTTTAAATTCAATCATATGATGATAGCATCAAACTTACATTCTCACGTCTTTGAATTTAATAAGAAGGAAATAAGATTTGCTTAATTCCTCTACCATCAATAATGTTATTTAAATTAAAATAATTTAAAGAATAATCTAAATTATTTTTAATCATTACGCTGCTCAAATAGCAATACTATAAAATAATTAAATTGGTATTTAGTTTAAATTCAACCATATGATGAGCCGCAAAATGTTTATATTCCCACTTCTTTGAATGTTTTAAGAAAGAAATAACATTTGATTCATTCACCGATTATCACCGTTTAATAGCAATAGCAGATTAAAGTTAATTCTAGATCAAACCTGAAAGAAATCAAAAATAAACAGAAATTTCCACCAACAAAGTCGATTTATTCAATAACAGAAAGGTGGGTTTTCCAGCATGAACAGCAAATGAAATTTCGAATGGCACAAAAAACAATAAAAATACATAAACTGATCTCGTTGACAATATGACAATGTAATACAGTATTTTATGCGTCAATTATACAAAACATGGTATTTATAAGTCGCAGAAATGTGGCAGAATGGCAAGCGTTTTTACCAACCTCCGCCTCGACCATAATAACCGCCTCTGTAATAACCGCCACCGCCACCGCGGTAGCGACCCCCGTTATTATAACCACCGCCATAATAACCACGTCCACCGCCATAATAACCACGTCCACCGCCATAATAACCACGTCGCCAATTTGGATCAGCATCGGCATCAGCCACTGGATCAGCCACAGGGATTGGATCTGGATCAGGCATGGCTTCCGGATCTGGAACTGGGTCAGCTTGAGTCACTTGGAATAGGGCCACAAGAGCCACAACAGCAAAGACCAATAACTGGAAAAAATTAAACATTATTAATTAAACAAATAAAAGCTGCATTTTTGAAATATCACAAAAGCTAATATGGTAAACGGAAAACTGTATGGGAAAATGGTCGATAGCCTTTGAGAAATTTTCAAAGCAAATTCACACACTAATAAGCTTGAAGGACAATGAAAATATCGTTTATTTATGAATAGTTTGGACAATATATTGGTGCATACCGTGTGGGGCAGGTATCTCTTGATGAAAATCGAAATTAAACAACTGGTTTATGGCCAATTGTCTAGTTGTTAAGGAAGATCGTATCTACCATACTCTAATAAATTATTTTTAAAAACTTCAGAAGAAATAACACCGAATTGAAAGCAGCAACGCAGGAAATTTTAATTAAAGAACCATTTGTTCAAGAAACTGACTATGACGTTATAAAATTATAAATTGGCATTAAAAATGCTAACTTAATGAACAATGTTAACATAGTTTTAAAAGTTTAAAAATATATAATAAATGTTCTTTCGTTGCAAAAGTACTATTTTTCATAGCTTACCAGTGCCTTGTTCATCGTAATGTTATTTGGCGAATTGAATTAGAGAGAATCTTCCTTTGAGTCTGGTAGAATCTTCAGCTGCAATGTGATTTCAGCTCTGGGTTTGATGTTTTTATATACTTTCCCAGACGACCTTTCGTGGCCCCACCTTTTATCCACGTATCCTTAAACACCTTGAAGGTGGTCTAGGTTAAGGCAGTCAGCTGAGCCCTTGTCAAGGATTTTTTTTTTCAAGAACTTTTCGGAGAAGTTGATCATCATCTCTCCTGGGGCAGTGAAGCTTAGAGAAAAAAGACCAGAACACCCCTCACTTGCTACGTCACTGGGAATATTTGTCTTCTGAAACTGGGACGGAAAAGTCCATTGATACGTAGATAGATATCCACCTACTGTTATTTGACAGTCTGTCAAGGCCAAGTGCGCAAAAACACACCCTATACGTGCAAATTTAATTCCAATTCCAAGCTGTAAAACAGTCACGAGGGCTTATTTATTACGCTGGTGCTAAACAGCAAGCTGTAAGATCGCTTACGTTTTACTTTCAGAAAAACCATGCCTAGCAGCAATACTTTCATTCCATGGAAAATCTTTACAGAAAGTTCTAACACTATAGAAAAGGAAAGTAAAATGTTGGTGATATTTTATTATTAAGCTTAAATGAAACAAACATAAATATATGGGAACATAAATGCTTCTTTCAGAAAGAAAAACATGAATAACAGGAATACGTTTTTTAGGCTTTACTGAAAAAACACCAACACTTTAAACACATTAAAAGTTAAATGTTGCAGATATTTTATTATTAATCATGACAAAATTATTAAACATATATATTTGTGAAAATAAATGTTTCTATCAGAAAGAAATTAAAAACCATGCCTAGAAGCAATATTTGTCATTGGCAAAACTTTATAGAAAACACAAAACACTTTTATATTGAAAATAAGTCCAATGTTCGTGATGATTTATTGTTAACCTTAAATACAATAAAGATATATACATGTATTTGGACAAATATACATGTATGTTTCCTTAAGAAAGAAAAAAATGCCTAGCAGCAATGCTTTTTCATTGGCAAATCTTTACAGAAAAAAAGGTCAATTTAGGGGAACTAAAAGTCAAACTTATTATTGACCTTAAATAAAATAAAATCATATATTCGGTAAAATAAATGTTTCTTTCAGAACGAAAACCATGCCTATTAGCAATACTTTTCTTTGGCTCCAGAAAACACCAAAACTTAATAGAACATAAAGTCAAATATTGGTAATATTTATTTGTTAACCTTAAATGAAGTAAACAAATTTCTGAAAATAAATGTTTATTTCAGAAAGATAACCATGCCTAGTTTCAATACATTTCATTGCCAAATCTTTACATAAAACACAAAACACTTATACAGAAAATATAAATCAAATGTTCGTAACACTCTTTTGTTAACCTTAAATGAAAAAAATATATCTATATTTTTTGGAAAATAAATGCTGCAACCAGTTCGATGCAACATATATTTAGTGTGTTTTTGCTTAACACAGAATTAACTTCACACTAATTTGAAAGGAGAACATGCTGAACAACTCCACCAATCAGAAAATCGGTTGCGCGGTTATTTATTAAAGTGTATGTCAAGTGTATTTAAAATGATCCATAAACAAAACTTCCTTGTAATGTTAACCTTGTTCATGCTTGTCCAATATTCAAGACACACTTGTAGTGTAAATGCTATCAAATGATCAATTTGGTCAAATAAATGCACAATTTTTCAAATTTCCATGACGCCAATCGTCTAATCCGCTGAAACGGAAAACATTTTATTTAAAAAATTAATACACAATGACTATGCTCAAATCTTGCAATAACAAGGTTGCACGATCTTCAAGAGCTCGTTAAATAACGCTAATTCCCCGCTATTAACAAGTGGGTGCTATTATACAATGCCATGGAACAAAAACAGCAAACGGTAGCTTATCAGCTGGAAATAGATTTTAACACGTACATGTATACTGCAATATAACATCCATGTGAAGGACAATCAAATAATTTCCCAAATTTGTTAATCATCAAACAACGTCTATGGCGAGATCAATACTCTATTACAGAAAGGTGGGTCACGCCATCTTATGTTAATTGCACTTACATATAACTTCATAAATGCCAAGCAGTGTAATATCCTGCACACAAAGTAATCATTAGTAAAGGTATTACTTTGAAATTTTCAAAAATATCCTATGACCAATACCCATTGCCTAAATCATTTGTTCTCAGACCCATAATTGATCAATAGACCACAGCACAACATTGCACTTCTTCAATGTACAGTGGTGAAATGATGCATACCATGGATGTCATTTGCCAATTATACAATATAATGTAGATCCAATATTTGTAATTTTCAAGCTAAAACAGAATCTGGTATAAACCTTAAATTTTCATATTTTCATTTTGCAGTTTTTTTTGTAGATACGCTTTTTTGCTCATTTTTAAACTATGCTACTGTACAACATGCGAATTTTTGTAATGAACTATCAACTACAGTAATTATTAAAATTTTAAACCCAAGTTACATCAAATGCATAGAAACACGCGTTGATCACTCAAAGATTTCAAGCTTTAATTAAATTTGGTAATCACTTTTATTAATATTTATAACGACTTCTCTTTAAGAAAAACCGTCAATTTTAGTCAGTTAATTCAAAAATGCAACAAATTCCCAGTAAAGGATTGGTAAAACTCCTTGTAACGTAACTTATACTACAATAAAACGTCCATGTGAAAGACGATCAAATAATTTTGCAAGGAATTTATTCACAGCCTTAATCACTTATTATTGAGTCCACAATTGAACTGGCACGTGTTTTTCACAAATGACATACCGGTAGAATTTGGTCTATTAAATTCATGCTGCAATGTTTTTTTGAAATACTGTATGATCATCATCAATGGTGTAAATGTATTCTCGTTAAGGAACAGTGACGTTGGGTTTGCTTCCATATAATAAAGTATACGATTTCATATTAGCACAGATGGAATTCCCAGAAAAAGTATTTTGGGAGACAATACAGATACAGCAATGCCCAGTTGCTGAAAATATAAAATTTCCTGCTTTCATAACCACCTGGAGGCAAGCATTTGTTTGCATTAACCTGACAGGAGAAAATTCAATATTTGTTGCGATTCATTGTGGTAAGCAGCATGACAAATTGGTCCTTATTATCCGCGTAATTCCAGGTTACCCACAATTCCTCACGCGCAAATTAGTCATACCAATTCAGCAGTCAGGAACAATTAAAAAGTATCCTATATAGGCGAGGGCTTTCCATTTCAGTTAATTTTGAGAAAGCAAACAAAGGCTTGCAATGGCACGTGATACAGTGTAATGCACTATTCACGTGCTTTGCAGATGTTAGGCTTTAGTTGTGAGAATTAAATCCAGAGGCATGCACAGAATTCTAGTTCAGATTCAAGTTTAAACTTACAGACAGCAGGTATTGCTTTGCTTCACATGTTATCCAGTCTGAAATATAGCCAGGTATCAATACTACTTTTATATGTTTCACCACATTGAATTGCTTAAGTAAATAATACGTGACAAGCATTAAGACACACCTGAATGACCAATTTTTGTCTTTTTAATTTTCCCGTGACAAATGCCGTCTCCCACCACCAGGTTCGAGTCACATTTTTTTGCTCAGCTTTTTATATTCAGGAAGCAAACTTGCCAGTTTTATGGGCGGAATTTGAGATCCTGAATTTAATATCCTTATTACCGCTGCTAGTGAAGCAAGTAAAATTAATTGAACCATTAACATCGTGCCCGAATTGAGCAATTATGGGATGTCACCAAGCCCAATTGCCCATGATAAAGAGTTCTTCGAAGACCAAAGAAACTGATGACCAATTAAAAAATGATTTTTTTTGACATTTGAGAGATTCCGCATTAAACTGGATGCCTCTATCAGATTTGCACATATTTAGCTTGACCGTTTAAAATGGCAAGATTAATCAACTAGATGGTATCTTGTTAAAGACCGTACGGATATTTTTTTAAGAATGTTACATTGAACCTTTAAGAAAAACATTACCAAGGTAGCACCATAAACACATTTATAGTGTGCAATTTTATTGAAATTTTGAAAACTGAAAGAAAGCATTCCAACATTTAAACAGATACCGGAGGACTTGCAGGAAATTAATAAGCCAGGAGAACTTTAAAAATAAATGTAAAACATTAACTTCTAAGAAACCACAGTGACTTGAACTTATTATGTTTAAATTTATACAAATGTGTAGGCATATGCAACCTCAAATACTGCATCAAGTTACCATACCTAAAATAACGTCAAATTTTACATCAAATCACTTCAACTATTACCTCAAATAACCTCAAATTTCATATTATTTTTCTTTTGAACAGATTATTCTCCATATACATGTATGTACGGTACTACTTATTTTTTCAACTGTTTGCTTATTATTAATCGCCTTAAATTTTTGTAATTTTGTTTCGGCCCAAACAAGTTTGATATGAAATCTGGGCTGACATTGCCTGCAATAACATTATAATTATTCTACAAAACCAAAAAAAAACAAAAAATCTTAAAAATTATATCTATGAATCAAATGTTGCAAAAAAAAATTGCAGACATTTGCACACATTTTTAATACAAATTGGCGGAAATACTTAGGTTAATCATAACCAATGCCGATCAACTTTATTTGTAATTTAATATAACAATATGCCTTGCACTCTAATAAGATATCACTATCTGATAGGAAACGTTCGATGGAAAAAATAGCAGTTTGGAATGGCAAAAGGGTGTCAAATTTGAGCCGATCATTGACTTAACACTTATTTTCAGAGTTGAATTCGATTGATCATCGAACTATGAAAACAACGATTCCAGCAATTATCATGGGATTTACACCTCCCTGACATTAGCAGAAGAAATGAGTGAAGTGTCAACTAAAACACACTGAACTCTGGGTATCCTTTGCTGCCCATGCATGACCCAAGGTACCAGAATCAGACCGTTTTTGTCACCTGTACCAATGTCTATCAGTTTTCCGAACGGAAAAATCTCACGGCTAAGGGTTCGATATGACACCGATTTATCATGCGGCAAATTTCCTGCTTCCCATCTTTCTTTGTTAATTGAACACTTTTTGCATGCTGGCACCATGGACTACAAATTTTACTATAAAAGGAGGAATATTCCGAATTCGGACATCAAACTCACTCCAGGACCAGTCTAGTGATTAGCTACATCTTGTCTTGTGTTTCTCCAGAACTTTCAGCGAAATGTCTGCCGCTAAATACATCGTAAGTACTTCCACTAGAGTTATATTATCATGCATCTAACACATCCAAAGACATTCAAGATCTTACTTTAGTACGATTGCAATAGTATGGATGATAGTGTACAGTATGCACAATGGATACTCATATTCCTCAGAGATAGACACATGTTTTGGTGGTATAAATTCTCATTTATTTTTAATTGCAGGTTGCTTGTGCTCTTCTGTTGGTTGTGGTTGTTGCAGTGGCAATGGCCAACCCAGGCTATGGCCATGGAGGATATGGAGGCTATGGTGGCTACGGAGGTCACGGAGGTGGTCACGGAGGTTATGGCGGAGGTCACGGAGGATATGGTGGTTATGGTCATGGAGGATATGGCGGTGGTCACGGAGGCTATGGTGGAGGCCACGGTGGCTACGGTGGTTACGGTTATGGCAAATAAGCTTTAAACGTTCATACAATGTAAGTACCCATGTAAGTTAATGCTTTTTCTTGGTGGCTTCAGGTGGTTGTGGATTTTTAAAATGAATTGAAATCATTTCTAATGATCCAAGATAGGATATAACAACATTAAGTTGTTTCCCTGGGGGCTTGTTGTTTGATAACAATCATGGTAGCAAATATTCCAAACATGGTATTTTGGTAGCTCAATTTTGCGCCAGGTCATTGATTCAAATCACAACTCACTATTCAGCAGTAAATAATTGCTCGTAAAGTGAATAACCCTCTCCATACATGACAAGTATGATAGGTAATAAATGTAATTTCGGTGAAAAAACTTTCGTTGTAAGCATCTTCAATATCGCATTGGCTATGAAGAGGTTTTGACATTAATAACCTTTTATTAGCTATGTTTCACTGCTAGATGATGGCCATGACAGTAAACAGAATGCACCTTCTCAGTCCATGCGAAATTATAAAAGGTTATTAATACCTGTCTGTCTGCAAATTAAGCTTTCTCCCTCCCCATGTGTAATGTTATCGAAAATTTGCTGATTCACTTCAGATGGAGTCATGGGAAATCAATTACAATGAATGATAATGGCATGCCTATACTTCACCAAGAAATTACCAAGAAGGCAAAAATTACGTTTAAGATATTAGCCTTCATAGTCCTTCAACCAAAACTCAACTTTTGTCAGAGCCACTGACTTTCACGAGAAATAACGACCTTGCAAAAATACAACTGTTGTTTGCAAAAAGTTTACGTGAAAGACTGTAGAGCTGAAGCTTGTGTATAGCAATGTCAAATTTAGGGTAGACAAGCCTTAAGGCAATTTTGCAAAAAAAACGGTTGCTGGGGGGTTTGTGGCTGAAAATTGGAGGAAATCATGCAGTTTGATGTGCATTTCCCAGAAACAGACAATTACATATGGACTCTGCCACTACTTGTAGTTGTCTTGTTCTTCATTTGGGACTTTTGAAATCATTATCATGTACTTTAAAATACAAAATTCCAATTCATGATTACGTCAGGTGCACACATTTATAAATGTAATATGTCAGAAGAGTGTCGAGGAAAATCAGTACATGTAATGTGCAAACTATTAAGTCATAAATAAGCTGGCCAGCCAGACACGAAAATACTGCAAGTCATGCAAATCCTGGTGAAAATTTCTAAATGTTTTCAATGAAATTTGTCCTGTTAACTAGCCTGCAACCATAAGCCATCAATTCATTCCTATTTCATTCTAGTTTCCTAAACAATTATTTCCTTTGTTTAGCAGATTATGTAACTTTTAAACTCACAAGAATTAATTTAATTATTTTTATGTTACACGCACATTACATCATTTTTAATTTCTTTTATACTCCGCATTATGTATAGTACATTTTATGATGATATGGTTATCCTGAAATATGACTGGTCATTAGAAGCAATTAGACCAAATCATAAATTCAAAAATCCAAAAATGAAACAAATATTCGATTTCAAAAATTAAAAATGAACCAATATGCGAATTTTCAAATCAAAGACGTCTGCTTGCTTGTTTAAATTTCCAATAAAGGAAAAAACCTAAAACGTGACTGTGAATTATAATTTGTGCACAGGGTCCATAAACCCAGGCAAGGACATATCCTTGAACATGAATTTTCTGATCCAAAAATGAAAAATTACCGGCAGCAAAAAGCAACTTTTCATAAAGTGCTTTCTGTACTTACCCTTTACTCAAACAAAAAATGATATAATTATCGTTGCACGCATCGCTGAAAAACAATATAGCGTTAGTTTCACCTTGCTTTGCCACTCGTGAGAAAAATGCATTGTTTGATAATGTCCCCTCCAATTGTTTATCTAATGACGTTCTATTTTCATTTCAGGCAAAATCCATAAAATTCATCAAGAAGTGGATAATAAATAAATATTTCTGGATATTTATGGCTTAATCTATGCAAACTTCATGAACTGTATATATCTAACATGTATCATTGCCAAAATCGTGGAAATAAAAACTAAATTATAAATCATGTTCAGTGTGAATTTGTATTTAATTAAATCTTAGCATACACAGTTGCATGTCATCATCAGGTGTTTCAATCTTTCATTGTTAAAATAATACAGGCGGCTACGTGTAAGTATACCTGTATATTTCTATCATTTCTGGGGGTTGAAGAGATAACAAAAGTTTCATTTTGTTCATAAATGTTTGCGCCATTATAGTTCATCTGAATTAATTCATTAGTTAGATTTGTTACATTTCGATTATTTACACATAAGCTACCTTCTTTTCGAATTGCAACATTAAAATGGCCTACTTCATTTTTATATTAAATAAAATAAAACCTCAGCATTCAAATTGATAAATTTCATTTCCTCAACACAATTTTCATAACAACGTCCTATTGTGAAATTATCAGCAACCTTATGAATTTAGATAGAATTATTATGACAGGATTCATGCTTGGTAAAATTCGGTAGTTTTAACCTCTAGTTTCCTTACGGTTTCAATGTTTCTATTTATAATTGTAGTTTTCATCATTAAGAGAGTTCAGGTAGCATGAGATTATTTTTGTTTACTACCACTAATCAAACTAACGGTCAGTCACGCAGTTTTCCGTTTATTTATGCTTAGATAAAATAGATTAAATTAATGATGGCATGAGAACTTATTCGATAGCCCATGTTAATCCTCGATTAAATTAAACGGGGACCTAAATGAGCAACCCTGACACCTACAAAAAGTAAAATAGCATTACAGAAATACGTTTTACAGACGCAACATGACTAGACTTTTCGCAATGATAACATAAATCGTTTTAATTAAAAAAAAACAATTACTACTTAATTTTTCATTAGTTGCAATGATAATTGAAATTTACAAATGGGACGTGCAAGTCTGCCAATACATACATGTCTTACATAATTTTAATCATTTGATTGACTTTCTTAGAATAAAAGACCATGAGTGGTGTTGTATTAAATGATTTTCTGATTATGCACACCTTATAAAATAAAAATCGACATTAAATAATTGCCGTCGCCTGGGGAAAATTGCCGGCCTTTAAGATGTGCATAGAAACAGAAAAAGTGCTCTACACTAAGACAATGTGCCTTTAAGAAAGTTGTTTATCATCGGTATTTCACCTTGACTTCATAAAAGAAGCATAATGAAGGATTTACCGGTAACCTCTATTCAAAAAAGTTCAAAACGATGAAAGATGGCTAGTTCTGACAAGAGGTGGTAATAAGTACAAGGCCACCAACTTAACTTAATCTACAAATTGCAATAATAAATGTCAGATAAACATTTATTAAAATGGTCCCTACTAATTAGGCAGCGAGCTCGTCACTGGCAAAATTTTGGTTCCAAGTCATACATTTCAAGACAAAAGCAACTTGCTAACCAATTAAGAATTATAAATGCAAGTAAGCTGTTTGCAAAGTTTTAAAATCATAATCGACGTGTGAACTACGTACAGTACATGTATTTGTTTTTGTTCATGAAATCAACGTAGAAAAACTAATGTCTGGCACAAACAATAAATGTTAATAGGCCCAAGTGTTCGTCAATACATGTAGCTTGTTGATCTCTTGTTATTGCTAAATGATAGAGCACGTGGTGCAATTCATTATCTGGCAAATTTTACTGATCAAAGAAGCAATAATAAAATTCATGAACCATTGCGTCATTTTATCACATTACTTTTGAGGGCCAGCTAATCTTATAAGGGTTTTGTATAAAATCCTGTACCTGTCTATTTTTCTCAAGAACCAGCTATACAGAAATTTACGTACAACTACATGGACATGTACATGTACTGTACGTGTCAACATCAAATTATTCACGATGAGTTTGACTCGTTAATCTTTGTTAATCTATTGTTTAGTAGACAGGAATCGTCCTACGACTGTTCATTTGAAGAGGCAATTAAGCACGCAAGTACAATGTAGTAATGTTTTGCAATAAATATTATAACAGGAAACAAGCACAAGTTTCTTTCGTTATATTTGACTAACAAAGACAGTAGAAGGCATACCCAATATCAATATGTATTGTACAGAAAAGAATCAAAGAATCAGACCATTCAAGGTTAAATGAATGTCACAAATCCTCTGAGATATAGCTTTCTTCTAACAAAATCGTTCGACTTTGTTGATTATCTCGATCGCTGAATTATGCTAATTTGGGACATGAAATCGAAAACAAAGAGAATTGAAATGTCTGTGGTTCTAAACTACTATAAATACCAAGTCGCCCTGTTGCAAATCACTCGCTAGTGATATAACGGCTTATCATTTACGAAATTAACTTATTTTTGGGAGAAGCACCAAGGAAAGACCATGCAATTAAAAAGTCTGGTAAGTAAAACTGCAGCAAGGAAAGAAATCAAAACTTAAGCTGAATGAATGCACTGCTCACATTTCAAGAAAATATGGGCTATCATTTTTCTCATACTTAAGACTTTTTGCTAATTGGTCACTGGTCATAGATTTATTAACATGTATGCATTTCTTTACTCATGGAAAGTATTCCATGAAGGTCGATGTTTGACAGTGTCAGCTGGAAATTCAATGGAATATTGACACTTTGCACAAGCGTGCTCGTCAGCCACTATTTAAATATTTTTGTAAAAGTCTGCAAACATGTTTATTTTGCCCTGCACAGTAGGTTAATAGTGCATTGCAAACTACTCTGCAACAGCACATTTTTCAAAAGTCGCTCGAGTTTTTACCTGACAGATTTCAAAGCAAGCAATACTGTGAAAAATTGACCAAATTTTACGTGCTATTTGCTAAATGTTGAAATGCAAGTCGTCTCAAAAAGAGATAACTGCTTTGCAACACAAACTATACGTGTTTCGCAGCACGGTGTTATGAACCTCTGGAAAACATTATAACCAGTTCACCTTGCTTTTGTAGCATTGAGGTAACTGTGTGACTTCAGCATTAGCTTGTCAAAGTTTCTTAAACATCATATGTTCTTTAGTAAATGCGCCGCAATAGCAACACAGGTAGCTTTACATTCATAAGACAGTGAATGGCGCTTATATTTGAAAACGTAAATTTTTATCACCTGACTTACATGATTTTTATTAAGCAATGTAATTAATCATTGACTGCTTTTGCCATTTTTTCAGATTATTATCCTTACAGTGTGTGTTTTGGCTGCAGTGGTGATAGCTGACCCAGAGCCAGGTCGAGGCTATGGAGGTGGATATGGTGGAGGTGGTCGTGGTAGAGGACATGGGGGTGGTCATGGAGGAGGAGGTGGATTCCGTGGACATGGCAGAGGTTATGGTGGAGGCAGAGGTCACGGAGGAGGTCGAGGTTATGGTGGGGGTCATGGCGGTAGATATGGCTATGGAAAGTAAGCTTAATGCAACTTTTGGAAACTGTATTTGAAGTAAACTGTAGTAAACTGTATTTCATTGTTCTGATAACATGTTATGATTTATAGATAAATTATTGAAAACTATGTCAAAAATATTGAAATAAAATTACTGTCAAAGTCACCTCGTCTGTCACAATGTTTCCTTTGAATTGCATGACGGTACTTATTATTAATTAGTATAGCCTATACACATGTAGGTTTATTGCACTTCACCAGAATTTCTTAAGAAGTATGAATAAGCAACTATCAAACGAGGCAGAATAATGGGTATGAATGAGCAGATGTTCTGGAATTGAACATCCTGTTAAGTTGTTTTGCAAGACTGATATTCCGTTTGAGGAAAACTTATTCATGCTCGCTGTTTATTCAAGCTGTCAATTATTCACTGAAATCCACTTATTTTACAGTTGAAATGATTACCAGACAAAGAAAAGCGATGTTCTTTTCAAGTTTAAGCGTTTTATGGGAAATATGATGTTGAACAGAGATTGGAAATTGCACGAATAAAGGAACGAAACACTAACACTTAGTATTTGCCTCAAAGACACGTACATTTGAAACACTTTCGCTGTCATCTTCAAATTCATTTCGATAACATGTTTCTAATATGTCCTGACAGCGGTTCTTTGAAAAACTTGAACAAAACATGTTCAAAGTCGTCATTTGGATGTCGTTAACATGTTACTGTAGGACCAAACAGCACCTATCCTTAACAACCATATTACTTTTGTTGAACTTATTTCTTATCAATTTACATTACGATTTATTATATTATAAATGATTTGAGCAATTATGCAAATCAAAATCACGTCTATTGCAATCGAAATTTGAAAATAATTAGGTCATATCACTCAAAAATCTTAATATCGTCAAGAAGCAAAGTCTTGGAGCAACAAGAAACGAACCAGGAAAGCCATTTTCATTGAATTTCGTAAAATTAAATTTATCTACACCTTTAAAGTAAACATAAAAGAATAAATCGTTCGAAAAATAGCCAGTTTTTACAAAACTGTCCAAATTTCCCAATAACATCAAAAATGGGAATAACACGGGAAATCAACAAATTAATTTGTGTATTAATAGCTACTGATTAAAAACAATTGGAATTTTTTTTTTGCATTTGGATAGTTACTTGAACTCGTTGGGATTTCCCCGAGTATGTGGCGTTTCCCCTGTCTTGGTTAAGATATCCTAAAAAATGGACGTGACTAGAATTCAAATGTCAACGAAACTAGCGCCCATCTGAGCAACAGAAACTTGTTTGGGGTGCAAGGTTAATAATGCAAAAAGCAATGTGTGGATTTTTCATTCATTGAATCCATTCAATATAGAGAGCCTCCTGTGGATTTTTGATGATATTGACTCTGTGTCAAAGGCACTTTGGAGAAAGTGTTTGCACATCAATTTTAGCAAACATTCTAACAACATCCTTTCGTTCCTAAATGAACGGGCATTACCCCTTTCATAGTTCATGATATCAGTACGATACTCTTAGTAGGCCTGTGGATAACATGCATAAACTACATGTATTTTTAGAATGTAAAGCTTATACGTGCCATTTGAAAAAATCGAAATACAAAATGTGTGGGTGAATTGTACTTGAAAGATGATTAAAAATGTCTGCAAATAATACTGTATTACAGATAATTCAACCAATAACCCTCAAGCTGGAACATATCCATGGAAAAATTGGATAACTAAACAAATGGAACGGTTTGCGTAATACTGTTATGCAGTTCATGTGCATGTATAATGATTTACTTTTCTGTGCGTCATTCTTCATGTTTATTATCCGGGATTTCCCAATGAGAAGCAGTTCAGATAAACCCCTTACGTAAAACTAGTACATTAGCACATGTACATTTGGGAACAAAATTAAAATCCAAAGCACGACTTTTTCTTTTATTTGTAAACAAACTGGATGACAATAACATTTTCAAAGCGGGGAAATCTTGTTACAAGCAGTTTATAATGCGGGAAAGGGTTGCAATTTTATGCACCACCTTATAACGTCAGACCTATTTATCTGAATTAGAAAAATATTACAATTTCAAATAATTCAAAATTAAGAAGTATAGAAATCGGTCCAGGAGAAACGATATTGAAGCTGTTGATATTTACTATCTTGATCAAAAGGAATGCTAAAGTGTAAACATTAATAAGCTTATGTGTGAAAGATGAGATGACCCCATGTGTTGCAAGTGGTTTCAAGTTGAAATAAGGGGCAGTGTTCTTTGCAGCGATGGTACTTGATGTTTCATCTTAAGTGTTTATCTTACGCCCTTGTGCAAATAGCATTATAATTGTTGCAACAAAAATGGCAAGTCACATGCTGGATAGACGCCAAATTCATTCCATGATAATGATTTAGTAATTAAATGTCAATGGCACATTTGCGGAAACAATTTAAACAAGGATAATTTCTACTCCACCATGCCCTTCATACAGTATAATGTATACTTTGCAAAACGTCTTAGGATGCTATAATGAAGTAGATTAAACGCTTACTCAAATCACTGGAAGTGAAAGGCTTGAAATTCATCAATAAAACATGAAATTAAACTCGAACAGAGGCTGCGTTTAGCTTTGCCCAAATTAATGCGGACGTAAGAGTAGCTGCAATTGTGCAAATTTTTCTATAGTTGACTTATTTTTTCTTGTAAAATGTGAAATTTGATCTTTTTACCTCCTATTTGTGCAAACATCGTTTTAAACTTGCATTGTTATACTGAACCATGCAATCTTGTTCAAGCGCTGTAATGCATTTAAAATTGGATTCACTTTTTAACCCTAGCAAACATTTTACTTCTGTTTTAATGCCAAGTTTTTACGGCTAAAACGTACAGGATTCAACCACAAGTAATTTGTTAGATGTGTGCATGATAACCCAAGAATTTTGACTCCCTCCCCAGCACATTTGATGTTTTTAGTGTGCTGACCCAAAGGCGTGGGTCAACAATTTTGAATAGTAAACATTGTGACATTGCATAGTTTATTGATAAAACAAGTTATCCTCTTATTTGTCATCGTGAATACATGATCAGTCATATTTGAAACGTGTTTTGCATTCGTTATTTAATCAGACTGCAACATACACATTTTTTATCAACATAATACTTCAGAATACAGTGACCGTTGAAACCATTAATGTTTAAAATTCTTCATTTTTCCAATTTATTAATCCTATGAATCTCACACATGTATCAATAATTATAAATCTGCTCGGAATGTAAATCTTTACGTTTGCAATGTGGTTTTAACCATTTCGAGCATTCATACTGCACTAAATTGTGAAGCATCAGTACTAACAAATATTTGTTGAAATAAATAAAAAAATAAAATAGACAATGAACCAACGTATGTTATTAGAATTCGAACGAATCAGATAGTAAGGAAGGAAGTGATTAATCATAAAACACATAATTTTGAATACTGAAGTCATAAAGAAGAATGCACTGACTTTACATCCTGTAAATCTCAAGCATGATATAAAAACTCTTAATTGGTTGGACTCAGTTGTTGGATCAAACTGGATGGAAAATGATGATTCGTAATACGCTATATATTACCTCTGATGGGTAATTAACCTTTAATGGGAAGATAACGGGCATTACTCCAATCAATATTCAGTAAACGTTATTGATGAAACATCAACGGACCATGATAATTTATCTCTGATTCAATGATTATCGTTTAAAAACGTCATGACAATACAAGTGTATGCATGTTAAAGCTATTGCTCGATTATTTCAAGCATTCTGGAGTTGCACCACATCCATGTATTAAAAACTCACTTGTACATTTTTTACCAAAACCTGTCTTAACCAAACAAAGCGAGAATAACCATTACCTATTTATTAGCTTCTTATCAATGACCTAAAATGGCTATTACAGTATAATTCAGTGTTTTTGATTTCACATACGTTCGATGACCAGAACACAACCTATTAATTACAAACAGCATGCTGCGAAACTAAATGCAAAAAAACTGACAGTTTAATAATCACTAAAAAGTGGAGGAAAATACCGTCATGACAAAGGTTGCCACCTGTTCACATACTTTTATTTTTCAACGTTGGGGGTGGGCAGGCAGGGGACAGTCCATCGACACCTATTTTATGGAGTGGCGACGATATCGATGGAGTAACGGAAAATGACGTCACAAAAGTCCCAACTCGAATCGTATAAAAGTGGTAAAAATTGCTGAACCAAACCACAAGCAATTGACAGCAGCTCAAAAGCAAGGCATCAGCAATCTAGTGTTCATTCAGAAGCTACTTCAAAAACCAACAATGAACTCAAAGATTTTTGTAAGTACATGTATCTGGTCAGTTATCCATCAATTTTCACTCAATAGTAAAAATTAAAGGCAAATTTATTTTTGCAGTTTGGATTATTGGTTGTTTTGGCTATTGCACTAATGTGTGCCAAAGCTGAGCCCATTCCAGACCCTGCAGCAGATCCAAGGAGACATTTCGGACATCATGGACATCATGGGCACCACCACGGGCATCATGGTCACCATGGTCACCACGGGCACCACGGTCACCACGGTCATTGGAGTCACCACGGCGGTCGCAGGCCATGGAGGGGTTAAACAATTCGACAAAGAAGCCCCCGAAATTCTACAATGATGAACGGAAAAATTAGCCACATACCAAAAATAATTTTTTTAAGAACGTCATATCTATGCAGATATAGTTAGAGTGCATGATACCAGTTATAGAATATTTTATTACTATAGAACTATTGCGATATACACGTACACAGTATGTAACACCTCTCGAAATGATATTTTATATGTACGTGTATCTTTGCATTTTCATTTAATAAATTGTTACTTTTTAAAGTAAACAAACGATTTTGCATCTGTTTATTTAATGGATCTCTCGCCAAACTTGCTAAATGAGAAAACTCCCATATTCAAACTGTAATAATGTAAAAGGTAATTTAAACGACTGTTTGACTATACGTTTCCAAGTTTGAATATTTTCAATTCCCTTTTAATAATGCAACTCATTTAATTCAATTACAAAATAATATGTACACATTGTTTTATTGAGAAATCATGTTTATTTGTTTGTATACCCTACTGTCACTCGACCACAATGCTGGAATATTTGGTGTTTCGGTATCTAAAGTCCTCCATATACCAACATGCTGGTTCCTACAAATCCTATAGGGTCCCAATGGATTTGTAGGAATTAACATACTGGTTTATAATGTTAACAGCGTTCCAAAATACCTAATTACCAACTATGGTGAAACCAACATATTCCTACAGTATATTAACAATAGAATATGTGCTAGATTGTGATCATGTTGGTGATTAGTATTTTGCTTTTGCTTTCTTTTATTTGTCCATGGAACTTAGGTCAGTACAATTAAGAGGCATTATGCAATAAAATATCCTTGAAAATACAAAATAACTGTTTCATACAATTAGGGGAGATACAATACTTTACTACGTTTTGATTAACATTGATACACTGAAAGAAGCAATGAAAAGGATCTTAACCAATATAAACTAAATGTTTTTAGTTTAAGCGATGTGATTTCAAACTGAAAATATTCAGTATGTTTAAGTTATAGTAATTTAAACCATTGATTCAAAAATTACCAATATTTTTGAATTTATAATTGGCATTTGAAGAAGCTTGCATGGTAGTACATGTAAATATTTATAGTTGGTCTTGAATGCTCTGAAGTGAGTTAGGTAACCGCAGAAACGTCATACTATGTCGTTTACTGTACATGGAAGCCTTATCCCCTCCATGGTCTTTTGTTGTGGTGATCGTGGTGGTGATCATGGTGGTAATGAGGTTTAGAACCACGATGTCCCTGATGATCCCTTCTTGGATCTGCTGCAGGGTCTGGGACAGGATCAGCTTGAGCACACATTAGGGCTACAGCTAAAACAACCAGGAGTCCGAACTGAAGGACAAAAATATTATTAGGCAGGATTCATCCATGCATGGCCATTCTTACACGAAATTTCGGACAAACATATTGAATTTTTGGAAAAAAAAACTTTCAGAAATCGCATAAGCAAATGAAAATACCATTCGATAATTCTTGAAATTTTTTACCAAACACAATAGAATGGCAGGGTGTCTACTGGACTGGAAAATACTGGAAATACTGGAATATACTGGAAATCGTTTTTCATACTGGAAAATACTGGAATATACTGGAATTTATTTTTTGATACTGGAAATTTTTCAATTACAAATTAACTTTTCCCAAAAATGCTCTAAAAATTCTACCCCATGACACCCTGGAAGCAATTAACTTCTTAATGATCCCAGTGTGATAATGTACATAGCCCATGGAAATAGTTCGTTAGCTTCTACAGGCTACAATCATGTGGGTCTGGTTTTAAAAAAAAATGTCATCATTTGGATATTAAGTTTCTGTAAAAATTTTGCCTGCGACACTTTTAAATTATTAATCCAACTAAAGAAATTAATGGAAATCTGGGTAAAGCCAGTCATGTGGGTCTAGTTTTCAAAAATTGTCATCATTTGTTGTTAAGTTATTTTAAAAATTTCGCCTGGGACACTTTTAAATTATTAATTTCAATAAACAAATTTTTGAAAATCTGTGTAAAACCAATTGTTTGGGACTAGCTTTTTTTAAAAAAAAGTTTGCCTACTGCGTTTATTGTTTATTAATATTAGGCCTGTTACTAAATTTTTCACGCCTTGAACTCGAAATACGCTGTATCCGCCAGGTGAGCATATAATTGAACTAAAATTTTTTTTTATACTGGAAAATACTGGAAAAATGAAATTATAGTTCAGTAGACACCCTAAATATCAAAAGATAATAATTTTAAATTCATGAGTGCAGTTAAACTAATAGTTTCAATACCAAATACTTACAAGCAGCTTTGAATTCATGATTGGCTCTTGAAATACAGGGCTTCAAACTTGACTGTTGATTGTATTGTATGAGACTTCTGTCGATGTGTGGTTTGGTTAAGAATTGTTTGGCTTTTATATACGATTTTATAGGGTCTTTCGTGACGTAATTTTCCTATCTCTTTAGCTTTGACGACATTCCAATATAAATGGTATATCGATGGTTCTTCCTCCTCATTCAAGTCAATAATGTTGCATCAAGTTATAAATAGTAACCTTTGCCAAGTTTTCCTGCTTCTTATGTTGGTTTGCTGTGACCCTATTTTTTATGAACATAACTATAACTAAACTCTCAGGGCATGTTTGACCATGTTTACACTGTAGATGGTTGTTTTAATACAAAAAACATGATATTCAACATACGGAAAATGTCACGACTTCTAAATGATTTCAATTGGATCTTCCGAAACGTCATTTTAATGAATTTAAACGTGCCTGGCTAAAAAACTTTCTGCGGGTCATCCACTTCATCCCTACCCTCATATATTAAAAAAATACAAAAAAAAATCCAGTGACGACTGATAACCTTATAGTAGCTAGCATTTTCAAATGTTTTCAGTGATTACCGAAATAAATTTATTCACTTTCGAACTACTTAATGAAATATTAAAGACAAAATACGTTCAGGTCATCTGTAGTGAAACCATAATTATTGATTCAGAACAAAATTTCTGATTTAATGTATGTTCAGCAGTCAACAACTAAAGAATGAAGAATTGGCAATTATGATATACATAAAGGAGTATACATTTTGGATTGAAATAAACTACATACGTGTTTATAAAATGACACGCGATTTATACTTTCTTGGCTATACAGTAGATGCAAAATGGTGAACACGTCAACCTATTATTTCCCCTAAAATCGGTAAATAGTGACAAACACCAAAAATTTCTCCACGCCTACACGTTTTAGATTCGAATTGCACTGAAATATAAACGTTATTTAAGTGTACTAAAATTGCCAAATTATATTTAGGTCTAACTAATGCAAATTGAATAACACGTATTTGGGCAATTTCCATCACAATAGCTGCACTATTAGATCACCTATATACAATTAAATATTACGGATTTACCCAAATTTGTAACTATGCCATTATTTGCAAAAATCAACGTTGATGACAAAAAAATCAAAATAGAAAAGAGGAAAAAGTTTCCTTCTTGAGCAAGAAATCAGAGACATCATTGGTCGATCGGGTTTTTAAATTCTCATAAACTTGAAGGGTTTTTCTATATCGTAGCCTAATTGTTAAAATTCTGCGAACAGACTGATGATTTCCTAAGAACTAGTTGAATAAAAAAGCTGGAATCCATCATTTTTTCTAATCTAGATTTAATTTATTTGTTATCAATAACCTAAATCGGTCAGTAACTGATAGTCCGATCCTATTGGTCTCACGTAAGACGACCAACATGCCCTGAACAGTAAGTTACATTCATAAAAAATAGGGTCACTGCCAACAACCAAAAGAAGCAGGAAAATTTGGCAAAGGTTCCATTTACAACCTGATGCAAACATTATCACTTGAACGAAGAGGAAGAACCATCGATTCTATTATATTGGAATGACGTTAGTTTTTTTTTTTAAAAAATTAGAAAACTACGTCACGATAGACCCAACAAAATCATATAAAAGCCAAACACTTCAGAACCCAAACACACATCGACAGAAGTCTCATAAAAGACAAACAGCCAACAGCCTAGTTTGAAGCTACTGCAAATCAAGAATCAACCATGAATTCAAAGATGATTGTAAGTATTTTATAAAAGTTATAATTGCATGCAACCATGAGTTTAAAATAGAATTTTTTCACTTTCTCCTGCGTTTAATAATTTCAAAACTTGTTGAATGGTGTTATTATTTGCTAATTCGATTTCAGCAAGTTCTTTGAAAAAAATCGATATTTTTAATAGAAATGTCGAATGGAAATGACTGTGGAAGAATCCTGCTAATCTTACACGTCTTTGTTTTTGTCCTTCAGTTCGGTTTACTGCTTGTTTTAGCAGTAGCCCTAATGTGTACTCAAGCTGACCCTGTCCCAGACCCTGCAGCAGATCCAAGAAGGAACCACCATGGTCATCACGATCATCACCATCACCACCACGATCACCACCAACACCACCATGACCACCATCACGATCACCACAACAAAAGACCATGGAGGGGATAAGGCATTCAATGTAAAAGTCATATGACGATTATACATACAGCAACTCACTTCAGAACTTTCAATATGAAAATTATATAAAAATTATATTCTAGAAAATTACAGATTTTATGATAATTTGAAGTTCGTTTAAAGTGATGATTGCATGCTTCATTTTTGATAATGCACATTCAATAAAGTATTCAGAAACAATATTGAACTATGTTTGGTTTTACATTTGTCTGCAATATGGGTATTACTTCAGCATACCAACACAAATTAATTTGTCCATTATAGCAGTACTAACAATTATAGTATTCGGTGCAAAAGAGATTTCGAAATACAACTACACTTGTAGCAACATATATGAAATGGAAAATGGGCCCTGTATAATTAAAACGCGGTTAAATTTCAAAGACAATCTGACAAACAAAAGGCCAATTATTATTTTAAAAAATAATTAAGTGATATTTGTCTCTGCATCGACTTGTCCCTTGAATATCAGAATCAACAGCAAAAAAACTATATTTCAAGGCGGAAGGTAGGCAAGGCCATTCTCATAAAAATATTTTTTCAGAGGGGATACACTAATGAAAAAAACTGAGTTTCACCAAAACCAATGGAAATATAATAAGCACAAAACCTTACTAATTAATTAGGCGTTTTAATTTACAAATATATCAACGTTTTAGATCTAACAAAAGCTTGTTTGAAGTAGTTGCATAACAGTACACCAAAACAGTTACCAAGAAGGTTTTTCTCATTCTAAGGTAAAGCGTAGTTGAAAAAAGTCACCTTCAGTATAATTTTTTAGTTTCTAGAGGGTACAAATAGCAGTATCATTACAAACGCACGATCGTACTGAATTACTGACAATCAAAACATCACTACTGTACAATGATGTGATCGCATTCAAACGTTCAACAATCCTTAAAGGAAACGTGTTTCATGGTCTACCAGCAGTATAAAACAATACTGTTAATGAATTATGTTGATGTCATTATAACAACCGGTACATTGACTCGCTGTTTCATTGTTTGAAAATAAATCTCAAATATTTCACAAGACATGTTACCACGCACTTACTAATGGAAATTGGACAAGAATGATCCGTTGTTAACTAGCTAAGTTATTAATTAAAACACACATGCATGCTCTTACACTTATTATAGGCAATTTACATATGTGAGCTGAATAACAATTACAAGCTTGTGTTTAGGATGTCTCTTGAGTCACTACCAATTTCTACAAAGCTTAAGTAAGGCTATTTATACGTCTTACAAATTAAACCAATAAATAATAAATTAATTTTAAAAGGAAGTAAATAAAGAAACCTAACACCTTTAAAAATTTAATTTGCTTTTCAAAAAAATAAGTTTATTGTAATGATACTGAATTTCTGACTTGCCAAGACAAGATAATTGTGAATAAATAATGCATTTTCTGTAAAACTAGAAAGGAAAAACGTTTGCAATAAAATTAACGTCAATCAGTTAAAACTCAAAATCAACGATCGATTTTTCTGGCAGAAAGAAAGGCTTTTTAAATGTTTTACAAATTTCTATTAACCAAATGAAAATAAAGTAATTTTAAAACGTATAAAAAAGATGCCTAACACCTTCCGGAATTGATTTTGTTTTTAAATTTATTGCATTGTAATGATTAATTTCTGACTTGAAATGATAACAACAAAATTATGAATAAAATTACATTTTATGCAAAACTACAAAGGGAAAACCATGCCACAAAATTAACGTAAATCAGATTTAACTCAAAATCAACGTTCCATTTTCTATATAAAATAATTTGGAAATTTTGTAACAAAAAAATTGATAGCTTATAATGGAAATCCTCACGATTCAGTGCGATTTAGTTAATTGGGTAAATTTGAAAACACTTTCCAGCACAATATGTAGCGAAAGCGTAAGTGGAATTATCAATGCCCTAATATGCTCCTTTATCAAACAGGGCTCGTAGTCAGTTATGGCTTAACGACGCCTTTAATGAGCGATAAATATAATTATGGTTTTTACGATATATGTATCCTAACACATTTACTCTTACAAGTAAGAAACGCGTATGTCTCCCCTATTAAGGGGGGTTTTTGAGGTGCACGTCTGCATAGCAAATTATTTTTGAGCGTATTAAGGGGGATATTTTGGGGAGGGAATTAAGTAAACTTAGCAAAAAATGTCGGGATATGACGTTGGAAAACAACTTCTCAAAGGTCAATCCACTACCAATAACATTTTTTTGCCTTTCTGGACGCGTCCGAAAACAGCCGGACGATGGGTGGCTACGTCATTCAAAGTCCAGTTTCAAGAAGTATAAAAGGTAGCAGAAGATCAACTGAAAATATATTCCTTCATCGAGAATACAACAGTGATAACAGCATCTTTAAGACTTTTTAAATTGTCAAGATGAACTCGAAAATCTTTGTAAGTATTATTTCATCTTGTAAAAGTTTCCTTTTATCAGATTTGATTGAAAAATATGTAGAAAAAAGTCTGTGCAACCAATTTGTATAGTAAACTATTAAATATGTACATGTACTGCAAGTAACTTAAAGCTATATCGGTTGAAAAGGCATGTACATGATTACAAATTGTAAATAGCTGCAAATATTGGAATGAAAACGAAAAAAATTAAATACAAAACTGTATATTTGACAAAGTGCTATTCCTAATAAAAAGCCAAGAAAAACGTATTATCATTAAAAATTAATTTACATTATAATTTTCAACTATTTTAATGTGAAAATAGAACTGTCCAGGTACTGTTCGGTTAGCTTCCATTTCTGAGATTTATTTTAAAAATAACGCAGCAGAAAATTTGCACAGTAATATTGGTTGAAAAGTACATGTACATGATTACAAATTTAAAATAATGACAAAAATGTTGAAGAAAAAAGTTAAATGGAAAACTGCATACGCTCTTGTTTCTCAAAGTGTTATTTCATAGTTAAAGGCCAAGAAAAAAAATATCCATTAACAATAATTTACATTAAAGTTGTCAGTATTTGTATGTAAAAGTTGCATTGTCAAGATAGTGTCTAATTTGCACATTACATATGAACAGTATACGTGTATGAGAAATTCAGTATTGTGTTGTAAATCTTCATAATTTATTTTTCAATATCTGACTGTGCATTGTGTTATTTTCAGTTGGCTTGTCTGCTTGTTATGGCCGTCTTAGTATGTGCATCTGCAGACCCAGTTCCTGACCCTGTACCAGCTCCAGTGGCCGATCCTAGGCGGGGAGGTGGTCACCGTGGAGGTCATCGAGGTGGTGGATTCAGTGGACACCGAGGTGGTGGACACCGAGGTGGTGGTCACCGAGGTGGTCATTCAGGACATAGAGGCTGATAATTCAGAACACAAATTGTAAGTTTGAATTACCCTGTAATTCCCTTCTTATACCAATTACATTACACGTAGTTGTTTGATGATTGATGATTTTAATACTGTTTTTTAATTTAATTTTAGAAACAGCTTGTCACACCAGCCCTCTACACCAAATTGGAATCACGGACTATTGCTTAAGCGATGAATTTTTCTGCTATCGAGCATGAGATTTGTAAAGGATGGAGAATATAGCAGGAAATATTGTATATGGAATATTTTGATAAAGCTTTACTGGGTGTTGCACCTATGCAATTCAGCATTATCGTGTGTACTTTGTATGTAATGAAAATTTAATTGCGATTTTTAATAAACTTGTGCTATCATATTTTTGTTTGACTGTCCACATCTTTACAATAGCTTCTAACTGCAAGTTTTTGAGAGTAACAATAAATGGCCTTCTGACTAGAACATTTACAGAGGATCACCATATTTCAAAAGCATTAGAAGAATTCCATTTCTTAGATTTAAATCCTAAAGACTTGTTATCGTAACAATATTGTTATTTCATACATTACATACATTTCGTTGCTACACTGCACCTGCACCGCAGAATATCATTGATGGAAGACAAAACAAAATTATTTAGGCATAATCGTCCAATCTCACCAATTTATACACATGTTATCATTCTGTTCTATCTCTTTCTATTAAATTCAATTAAAACTAAATAAATTATTAAGTCAAACTTTCTAACACAGATTCAGGGTAAATGAGGTAACAAATGACAGCCAATTTTAGAGATATAAGATATTTAAGGTCAGGTGGATAAATTACGAAATAAAATAGCATGTGAAAAATCTCTATTTTCAGTACATGTACTGTACATACTGTTTCTAGGAAAATCTATTTTTATGCAACATTTGCACAGAAAACTGATAACAAATAAATGCATTGAAACGGAATATGAATATATCAGTTAAGGAAACAACATAACCCACATTGAAAGAAAATGCATTGTGAAATGCATTACGAATTGCAAGGTGTATTGTAAATGGACTGGTCGTTTTTATCACTACAAGAATACATTTGGTAATGAAAACAAAAATACATTTTACAATGCATAATAAAATATTATAACTTATGCATTTCAAGATGTATTTGAAACTAGATACTTTCAACAGTTATGTGTGCTGCATTTAATTGAATGAAATTGGTGTATTTTTGAATTTTAAACTTTATTTCATTATTAGTTCTAATTTATTTATTAAATATTTTAGTTTTTTTAATTAAATTTTGAATTGAGATTTTTTTAAACCTTGAAATAATGAAATTTTGCGAGGTTTTTGACATTTTACAATGCATGGAATATAAATAGTAAAATGCATTCTTCAATGCAAACAGAATACGTTACACTTTGCATTACACAACAGTTTCTTAAATGCAAAGAACTAGGTTTACATTGCAGTTAGCGTTACACAATACGTTTTCCAGCACACAGAATATTTTGCAATATGCAGTCCATAATGCATTTCGAACTGCTTAAAATACATTTGAAAATGCATTCGGAGATGCATTTGCAAACACACACTGTATGTAAATACAGTTTGAAACTAAATTTGTCTCAATTTACAGACATTTTAAAATGTATTTTCCAATGCATTTCTAAATGCATTACCATTACATGTGGGAAATACAGCTTGCCTAAAATTTTGATTAACATAGTCAATAATCAGAATAAACAGCCATACTTGTTTGTTAAAGATTCAACTACATCAGTGTAGTTGTATTTCACGCAACTGCATATACTGTTTACTCAACTATATTGTATTCTTTGATTAAGATTATGATAAATGCTTTATTTCAATTTGCCATTTAAGTTCAAATATGGACCACCTGTGCATGACTCAATGATATATTAATGCTCAAGATTCAAGGTTGCTTTCTAGGCTTACAATTTCTTCACGTATTTTCCCAGAACAAATGGCATACGGAACGCAGTTTTTTTCTTTTCCTAGGATTTGTAACAATAACAAATAACTAGAAACTCAAAAAAAAAGAAAAAAAATTCGAATGAATAAAAACAGCACCAATAGGCTTATTAGGAAAATATCCCTTCCTTGATGTTGAAATAATATTCGCTTCAATACAAACGAAATAGTCGTATGTCGATTCCACAAACCTGTTTTTGCCATCTGACTCTATAACAAGCAGGCCTTTTTCTATCCACCTTCTTCCAATTATTTCTGAATCTAACTACCCACAACTGTGTTACCTAAAAACGCGATGAAACAGGTTTACAAAGTAGATTTCAATCTAAACTATACGGTTGAAAAACAATAACAAGTTTATTGTTTGATGGTAAATCAAATAGAAAAACATTATTTCCTTTTGGTTTTTAATTTCATATTTCCAGCAAGTTGATTCAAGTTGTACTTCTGGTGTATTTTATATGAAGTTTACAACGATCTGTTCAAACTGCCATATATGCATCCAACAGCAAATTAAACTAAATTTAGTTTACATAATATAATTTCTTAGACTTTCCTGCAAGAGGTGCAAGAGGTGTAAATAAAAGTACGAGTAATTTTACCTGCACACAAGGGCAATTACAATTGAAATGGAGAGCATCCTTGGAGAGTTTTTCTGCAAAACTCTTTTGTATAATGGTGACTGATTCTCAAGAAACTGATGTTAAGTGCACGTACTGTAAACAGGATTTATAATTTAATTCAATAGCGCTCCTAATATCCTATCCTTTGGGCATTTCCATTTCATTTCTGCTATCTTATTTATGGATATTTACATATCACGTTTATCCGACTGTCTTCCATGACCTCCGTCTGAATTCATGAATACATTCATGACATATTCCCGGAACATCTCTAGATTTTCCCAGTCTGCCTTTGGGCAGCTGGTACGTACCAGTACTCTATCCCAAGAAACTCTTCAAGGTAACAAAAACTGGATTAGACAGTCCCAATTATGGATTTTTTCACAAATATCTGTAATGTATTCCCAGATATACGCCTCGTCCATGAAGGTCTACGTCTTGAAAATGCTTAAAGTCATGGCCAAATGACGTTGACGGGTGTGAAATTTTGGTGTATATTTAAGTTCTTAAATATATAAAGACCAGACACAAGTACCATCAGATCAATACGGATTGTACAATATTTGCTCTTCTCTGAACGCAAAGTTTTACAACATGGCATCCAAACTTTTGGTAAGTGGATTGAATATTTACAGACAAGACAGTTCAAGTTAACTTATAATGTAGCATATAGGTATTCTGCGATCTGACTTAATTATATTAAGAACCCTTATCAAAATAATGCTGTGAAATTCAAATTATTTATAAAAATCGTCCCAAATACAAATTATGCCAATATTCACCCCATTCGATTTAAATACGTGCACCGGTACTTAATGTAATTGTTAGTTGAAGATTAAAATTTTTAAACTAAAGTGTACAGCATATAATATTAAAACTCACAACAATCTTCTAAGGCCCTCCATAACGCAATTCTGATACTAATTAAATAAATAAAAATTGCATAATATTACCTGCTTTATCATCGTTGGCAAGTATGTAATTTCAAAGTAAATTAAAGTAAAGATATTTCATTAAAATGATATTCATTACTCCCCAAAAAAGGTTGCAGAAGTGTTTTGCTCGAAAGCGACGCTATTGCATAATGCGGATCAGGCACTAAACAAACAATCACATTTGGATTAGAGAAAAATGGACGTAGGAACAGTATCTAGCGACACATTTCTTCTACCTTTTTTGGAGAATATAATTTTTAATTTCATAGCTAAATTTACATTTACTTTGACATTACGTACTTGCCAACGGTAATAAACAGGTAATATGATGTAATTTTGCTATGTGTTTAGCATAAGAATAGAGTTCAAACCTGTCAATTTGGATTTAGAGGCCCACAAACAGAGGACAATGCATCGATATCTACAATAATTTTTTATTTTATTTTACATAGTTGTCGCTTGCGGTTGTCATGATGGTAGCAGTTATCGCCAGTGGTTATGGCGGTGACTATGGGTCAGGGACCAAAACTGGACCTCATACTGGAGGTAGACCAGGAGGAAGACGTGTAGGGGGAACAGGTGGATCAGGTCATGGGTCAGGATCGCACGGATCTAGTTCTGGAGGACAC
>JAQGAF010000771.1:0-41045 GCA_034687865.1 Kryphioiulus occultus | reverse complement strand
AAAATGTCTACCATGAGCAGTTATACCTGTTTACCTGGCATGTCATTGACATTGCCAGCCGCAACTGCAATTCTGGTCACAAGATCCTAAAGCAACTCCACAGGTATCTCATACACTAATAGGAAGAAATCCATTAACAAATCTGGGGGCCTAGGGGGTTAAGCAACTAGTCCACCTATACCAATCCCTTGGACCCCAACGGTAGTATCAAGATAATGACGCACATTAATGCTGAATTGGGCAGGGGCCTCATCATGTTGGAACCACATTTGTTGCTAACATTGGTCCTTGTAACTAATCAACGGTGGACGTTGGACCCTAGGTTCATGGATGAAATTTGTGTCTTTCAGTTTACGCTAACATCAGGTAGCGTTTGTAACTTGAATTCAAAAACACCCTGTAGATCCAAATAAGATTGTTTTTATTGCACCTGGCACACCTGGTTAGAGGCACAGGGTAAGCGGGCTGCAATAGTGGAATCCAAATGTGGAAGTTGGATGCATTTTGATATGTTGGATACAAATAGATATACAATAGTTATTTCGGGGCTAAGTGGATACAAATGACTTTGTTATTGAAGCATTACACAGCCTTAATTCAAACATTTCAACAGAATAATAGGGAAATAGACCTACATATTTCCTACTCCATCTCTGAAGCTACTTGATTATTTCTGTATGTGTGTAACCAGATTTCACGTGATATTGATAATGTTCAATTCTGACAATGAAGTTTTTTTAAGATTTGTTAATCATAACATGGATCATTTTCATAACTTTACAAAGTCAACTTTATTCAATAAAAATACATTTAGATTGTACTGATGTCTCAGCTTCATATTTCAATTTAATTTTAGTAACATTGACAGAAAATGTTGGCCAGGACTTTGCCAAATAGTTGTTTTGTGGAATTCAGGGTGGCCCATCAACACAGCTTATTTTTCTTATACCAGTTATAATCATTGGTCTTGTAGGCTTTCTTTCCCATGGAGCATATTTCATTGTGATGGGCGGTTCATAATTGTTTAAATGAAATTATAAACAGTTTTACTCAAACAACTTTGAGTAGGTGGCATCTGCCGTAGGCCTACCGGTCTGATGAAGTAGATTACGACCTGGATCGACTTTCAACAGCTATAGCGTGAGAAGGCCTGCTGCAGGCAACTTGGTTAATATAACTCAGTTGGGTGTCTGTTTATTTCGTGACATACTGTACCTGGCCAATTAGCCATGCCTTAATTAGGTGCTTGTCTTGATTAGCCCAATCAGTGTGACTTAACACATCTGGCAGTTATCACTGGCAGTATAGCCTGTTTTAAGTAGTGAACAGCATCCAAGTTGGATATGTAAGTTTGGCCTAAATGGAATCCATGTAGGAAAGTGCAGCATCCAGAAAGCAGCAGTTGACCAGCAGCTGAACATGGTAACTGGGTCATTTCTTTGGCAGACCTGAATTTGCTCCATGTCAACTTGCATCTTTACCAGGGAAAGACCTTCATGTCTCTCTGAAAATATTTCAGGGGAGATTGGTGATTTGAGATTAAAGGGGGAGGGACCAAATACTCCCAGGATATAAGGCCCAGTTAGGTGGGTAATTTTATATTAGGAGTCCATATCTTCATCCCGCCGCCAAGATATAGGCCTCTTAGGTATATGCAATCCGGTAAACTCGCCAAACCATGCTTTCATTTATTGTTTAAAAAGAATGCCAAATTTTCTAATTGGGATTGATGGTACAATTGTGGTATGGGGTAGTGATATCTACTATCTTTGGGTTGCATCATTTGAGAATCAAGTGCATCCATGACGGAGGTTTAGAATTACATAGGTGACAAGGGTTATTGAGGTCTGGTCTAAAGGTAACTTTTCAGTAGGTTTTGGTGGGGAGCATATTAAACACCTCACAGGACTCTTTGCAAGTATAATTTTGTAGATCCTCTACTTCTTTGCTAAGGAGTTTAGTTTGGCAATTGATCCGACACAATCATGGCTTGGTTCGGATTGAAGGAGAGAGATGAGGTTAGATGTCTCATATCCGCTACTGGGATGACAAGTTAGTTGTAGTTGTGTGCAGTTGCTCCAGAAGAAGCCTGTCTATTATTGCCGCTTGTAACTCCTTGAGGTGTTGTTTCTTGCAAAGGTTCATTGGAATACAAAACATTATCTGGGGACCTTGTGGTGATGCCAGATCTGGCAAAGAGGTCATGTGACTGGGAAGGGAGGTCACTCTTGATCAATGTTTTATTGTTAACACGCATATAAGAAGCATTCTACAAGGGAATGGACATTGACCGCTCTATGCTCATTCAATTTTGTGTTGAGTTGGAAAAACATGTAGCAAACATAGTGAATGAGTATGTTTTTGAAACCTCTCAAAGCAGGTGTAATAAAATTAAAAACATGGAAATCTCGGACGTTGAAGCCATACAAAGCACCGTATACTATAGTCTGTAGGATGGATTTGTATTATTTATTAATGGTTTATAAAATATATTGCATTCAGGGGTTAGATGTGCCAGAGCATGGCACGTATATGTTGCCTATGGAAGCTTGCTCGCAGACACTTTAAAAATCAAATGTTTATTTTTGCAAATATCTATGTTTTAGTTATTTACTGACATTAAATAATGAAATATATGCATTCTTAAACATGATTCAAACGTATTTATGCAAAAACAAACCCTGCCTTCATTCCGAATTTTGCACAGTTACATTTAATTAAGCATTTTTCCCACTGTGCCACGTGAAGATAAACCATTCATGTCATTGAAAATTCTGTGTTCAGGCAAAGTGAAACATGCAATATTTATACAGTGGACTCCACTTATTGGGATCGTGGATAATGTTATCATTCGTTTATTGTTATCGAAATCGTATACAAATAACAGTGAAATCAACAGGTATTGTAATCAACAGTTCGCTTATTGTTATCATTTTCCCTCAAGGAGGATTCGTAAAACATGTAGTCCACTGTATTACGTTTATATGCAGACTTTTAAACTAGAAAGTCTTGCATGCAAACGCATTTGTCTTTCATAAAGTTGAATTTTTGATTTTGGTTTGAGAAACTGCAAGGGGGTAATTTGATTGAAGAAATTACCAAGATTACTTTATCCAAATCAAAATGCCATGGGCACACCTTGAACACTTCCGATTGAGACAAACAACATGTGCTTTCAGGTTTCCTTTCTTTTTGTTAACTAAAACTACAGTATGTAACCAACTGCATGATGATAGCAAATTTTCTATTTTGTTTGCATATTCTGTATCTGGTTTTAGTAAAAATCAGTGCATCTTTTGGCATTTGTATGGTCATGTGGCCCAATAGCCTAGTTTCCTCAGTCCGCCGGCATTATATCCATGGACTTTTCAGTGAAGTTTTCCATGAATGTTATCTATGATTTAATGACCACAATTAGCAATGATATTGACCCTATTGACGGGTCAATATCATTGCTATGGACGACGGAAAAATGTTGTCAACTTCAAGTGACTCGATTCAATTAATGTAGACGATTTTTTGTGACGGATGCCTCCGTTAGGAGGCGCTACGGAACCGGGGAGCGAACTCCCTCCTACTCTCTAGATAGCCCCACATCTATTGCTTTCCACACACCCCATTCGGCACCCTGCCCTGCTCTCGTGTCCACCTTCTGCTTCAAGGCCCACCATCTTCCAAGCATGCATTTGGCAGCTGCTATGGCTGCTTCCTTCTCTGACCCATCACCTGTAAAACCCAGCCATTTTTCTACTGAAGCAGATTCTCCCCATGCGTTGGTTTGCCAAATCTTCGCATGCACACAGCACACGTTAAACGTTCTCCACTCCCTTCTGGCGCAGGTCACAATTTTCGGAAATCTGCCTAAATTTTGACAGCCGCTAGTTTGTTTCAAAGCACTACCATAGCTGTGATCATATATGATCTCCCTGCTAATGGCTTTCTTGTGCTTGTACAGGAACGGTATAATTTTGCAGCTTAAACCCTCCCTCCACGGGCCCCATCCCATGCTTTCACCAAACTTTTAATTTTGCCATCTGAATTGGCCCACCCCCCCTTCAAGTTTGTGTCAGTACCCAAGTTAACCCCAAAAGCCCTGACTCTGCGGAGCCACATTGTCTTCCAACCCTGTCTACGAAGCATCTCATACACTTGCCTTGCCGAAATGTCCTTGCTTAATTGCCACAGTCGCCTCATATGTGCCATTTTGTACCCCATTTCCCTTGTCTCGAAGCTAGACCACCCCATTTCTCCATGCAGTGCCTTCACCACAGTGAAGTGATTTGCCCCCAGAGCTGCCCGCGCATTTCTGCATTGCATAACCTCTAGCTCCCGACCAACCCACGGATGATAGGCACAGGACATCATTGGCATATGTGACTGCTGGCACCTCCACTCCCTTCCAGACCCCCTTAATAATTTCATATTTTGAGAAAGCTTGGAATGCAAGTTTACGGAGGCCACCCATCCTACCGGTGGTAAGCACGACTCCCATGTATGGGTCATTTTTGTGTAGCCTATGGTACCATCCTGGATGTGCCAAGTGAGCCCTTCTTGTGCCTGATTTATAACGAGTACCCCCGGTTTGTCCTCCCCAAACTCCAGGTCTAATTCCTCCCCATATGCCCCTGCGATATCCAAAAACTGTTGCAGTTCCACACTACACTGACAGTAATTCCACGTCATGACAGAGCATAAGACTAGGTAAGAGCTTTGCCACAATCTTATATCCCAAGTTCGAGTCTCTCAGCCGAACCCCAACTCATTTATGTAAACAAGGAAGAACAGAGGTGACAGTGGGCAACCCTGGCAAACCCCCTTGTTGGCTGATGTACCCTGTTTTGAGTGAGTGTTGGAATTCTGATTAAATGGCGTACCTGCCCCCAGAGGCGCACAAGTCGAAGAGGACTAAACTAAAAAAAACTTCATGAATTGGAGTATCACATGAACCAAAGAAAGAATGTTCCTGTATTTCAATCAGAATTTCTGTTATGAATTTTTAAAGTTGTAAACAACCTTTATAAACACCCTGTACAGTATATGTCTATACTACACTAGAAAATTCTGAGGCATGTCTAGAATGTACCATGCATGTTGGTGTCCCACTCTGAGAGGTTTCACTGTCCAGATTAACAAAAAATTACAAACTCGGACGTTACTGCCTTTTTTCAGATTTCATAAGAAAATTATAATCAGATTGCAAGTAATTTATGTGAAATTGTGATCTGTGACCACCAAAGGTTCCCCGGTGAAAAAACCAATAGACATTATCTATTGGTTAATTCTACTGAAAACCAATTCAAAAGGTCTATGTGACTGTAATTTATGTGAAATTGTGATCTGTGACCACCAAAGGTTCCCTGCTGAAAAAAACAATAGACATTATCTATTGGTTAACTACTGAAAACCAATTCAAAAGGTCTATGTGACAGTAATAACTCACAAACATTTGTCCTGTCTCAAAGTGATTGCTACCAGCTTGCAGGGACATTAAAGTTGCACATTCACATAAAACTTGAGATGTTTTGCTACGAAATGGCACTATAACCAATGTTGTATGACTACTGGATAATTTTCTAGACGGTTTCAAAGTTGTAAAGTCCTTATAAGAACACCATGTACATCACCATGGTCAGCAGTTGCCAACAAATAGCAGTTTACTACCAATTTATAGCCAATTTTTTTAGTTTACTGCTCTAATTTACACCAGTTTGCAATCAACGTTTTCCACAAGGGTAACCACAGAATATCACTATACTTTCAGTTTATACATAAGTTGAAGGATCCATTCAAGAACTATGCCAATTGAGCAAATGAACAATTGACCAATAGAATGCACTGAAATTCAATTGGAAACCTTAGGAACCAATAGTTATGCCAATTGCTTATATGATCATATCGTTATGTACACCAATTGGCTGGAAACCAATTTGAAACATTAGGGACCAATCAATGGTTATGTCAATTGGTTCTATGATCAAGCAGCTGTCGTAAGGAATTGGTCTATAGTAAACCATTGAAATACAATTCAAAACATTGTGAAACAATTCACCCAATAGAAAATTTGAATTGTTTTCTATGGTTATTTAACCAGGGTCTATTCAGATCGCAAAATAGTACTGTCAACCGATTCATGTACATGTATAATTGTAATCTGTTCCCTAAAATATAGCAACCTGATTGTTATCTTATGACTTCACTTTGAAGCGATTTTACATATTGTAATCCATACAAATTGATTTCAAATCACACCGAAATGAATGCGATCTTTTAGTATTAATGGCAATTTTTTCTGCAGTGCACGCATATTTGCTTCACATTTGGTCAAATTAAGTCGTAGGAACGTGTAATGGTGTCATGGAAGAGTGGCTCATCTGAGTTGAATTTCAAGTGGGTGGTTGCCTCAGCGATGTGTGAATTGTCGATTCGACATTATTTGCTTGTAGTATTTTTAGACATATTTCCTGGTGATAGGCAGGCCTACTTGCACATGTATTTAGAGCCAACACACAATGTGCATTATGGGTATTTAAAGATCAGTTTTGCCAATTCAAAGCAGCTACGAAAGATCACTAGCAATCTGAAATCCTGAAAACGATTTAATCATTCTCCACGTTGTTGTAATCGTAAATATCATTTCATCTGGAGATTGGTAGATTTTGCAGCAGATGTGAGTGCATCGTAAAATGGTAGAGGTAAATTGTCGTTAGCAATTTCGCAATTTGGTTTTTAACTCTTTCAGCCCTGATGGCATGTACTAAGACATTTTGTAATCCCAACAGTATTAAATCCCCTACCAGATGATTTATTAGAAATAAAGAAGTTGAGTAGACTTAAAAGAATTTAAAAAATACATTTTGGGTGTAAAATATGGCTGACTGGACATGTTTTATTAACTTTCATCTTTGTGCAATTTCATGAGTTTTCAAGTCTTCCTTTAGCCTTGTATTCAGTGCACATTTGGTTGTTACAACATCTATATGTAATGTAATTGAAATATTTTTTTATGAAATTCGATATTTTTTGTTTTTGCTTTGCAACAACTTTTAAATTTTTTATCTTCTTTCATTTTTTTGTACTAATGTATTAAATCTCTTTTTGTAAGTTTTCGAGGCCATACAAGTTCAACTTTGAACTTCGGCCATTACGGAAATAAATTATTATTATAAAATAACAGCCGCAAATTTAAAAAAATTAAAATGACCACTTTTGGCATTTGTTGCACTATGTTAGTAGCAACTTTTATCACCCAGTTTATGAAATTTTGGTAAGATTTTCATGCAATTTTTAAAATCAATCGATAAATAAGGGCTACTAGACAATGTTTACTAAAAATGGGGACGAAAGCTTCCTGGCTTATATTTTTGTTTGAGATTTTTGGGTGCCTCTTGAAAAAGCCACCAGGGCTTAGTGGAGTCAGTACTTCTAAATTGGTCAATTTTCAAAATGTGAGTTTTGCATGAAAAGACGTCAGACTTTTGCAAAATATGCCATATATTTATAAAGTCTGTCCCAAAATCATAGAGCCAGTCATAATTTCTTAGAAATTTTAATCCCTATTTTTAATTCAACCAACAATTTGCGATAAATCCTGTTTATTTAGCTAATTTTACATAACATATATCATTATTGTGTAACAAAATAAATGCCAACAAAAATTATACCATTTTTTTCATTCATTAAGCAAATTGTCCTGTCCCAAAATTATAGAGCCACTTATGATTATACAAATAATTAACAAATGATTTGCAAATTCCAATGGTTAAATATTAATGGAATTTGCTTTTAAGCAAATTCCATTGATATTTAACCTGCAGAATGATTTGTTGAGCCATTGTCAGCACTTTTAACCATGGGACGAGGAACATCATTGTTCGATTTTGAGAAGGGAAGAATTACAGAACCGAACACAAAGCAGGCAATTCAATTAGGTCCATTGGTAAAACTCTGAACCGATCTCATCATGTTGTTGGGAATTTCATCAATTCAAATGGGGCTTATGGCAAGAACAAATCAAGTAGTCGTCCAAATGCATTAACAAATCGTAAAAAATGGCTTGTTAAAAGGTGCATGAGCAATTCCACACAACGTATTAGACAGATCGCTGCATTGCGAGACATTCAGACATTAAAATCAACTGTTTATAGAGCTATTCAGTCTTGTGACTATTTCCAATCCAGCAAGATGAAAGCTAACCCACCCCTGAACAAATGGCATAAGGAAAAGAGGACTGCATGGGCAAAATATCACATGACCTGGGATGAAAAGTGGAAATAAGTAATATGGAGTGATGAGAATCTGATGAAGGTTAATTTTGATGGGCCAGATGGTTATAAGCATTATTGGCATGACATTCGAAAAATGAAATGATCCTCTCGAAAAGACATCAAGGTGGCGGTGGTGTTATGGTATGGGGAGGTATTTGGTTGGGGTCGCAAGTCAAATCTAGCTTTCATAGCTAGTCGAATGAATGTAATTGACTATCAAGAAGTGCTTTGATGAACATCTTATGCCATTTACTGAGGTGTTAGGAGACACAAGGTCTGCGTTCCAGCAAGACAATGCCCCAATTCACAATTTTAGGTCAACGTGGGAATAGTTTTTAAGCAAAGGTGTTTGTGCTATCGAATGGCCAGCTGTGCTATCGAATGGCCAGCTGTGCTATCGAATGGCCAGCTGTGCTATCGAATGGCCAGCATGCTCACCAGATATGAATCTTATAGAAAACCTATGGGGGATTCTCGCAAGGACAGTATGCAAGAATGTCCGCCAGTTTATAAGTGTTGAAGACTTGAAAAGGCAATTGTGGCTGCATGGGAAGAAATTTCTGATGAAACACTGAATATCCTCAATAAATGTATGGCAAACAGTGTTTAAAGTTATGGCAAAAGATGGCCATTTTATTGGCTATTGAATATATAATTTGTAATTTATATTGGTGGCTCTATCATTTTGGGACATGCAAAAATTCCCAAAACATGTATAATTTTTGTTGGCATTTATTTTGTTTATAAAGAAGGAAGATTTTCACCACCAGGTGTTGTTTAAACATCATAGTTTACTGCACAACATTTCGCTCTCTATACAGGGCTTCATCAGGTGTCAATCTAAAAATTGTAAGCAAGGATATACATGATTACGATACTGTGACCAAGGCCCAGGCGGAAGGCCGAAATACTTCCAGAAACAATCGATTTAATTACATGGAACTAACGGACAAATTAGGAGTAAAACAGTATCAACATAAGCTACTGGTAGAAAGATATCAGTAACAAAGGGCTTCGATGAGAAGTACATCCTGAGGAGTAAAGGAAATTTACCGAAATATACAATTACGAGCAAAAAACTCGGGCCACCTACATGTATTGACCAAAGGTTTGTTTTTTAAATCAACCAATTGTCCGATTTGAATTCGGGAAAGTGTGTTATTTAGAGAATTTATTCCTCCTTGAAATTTGCTTAGTGTGACCAAGATCCCTACTGAATTATTCTAATGAAAAGCCTCTAAAGGCCAGTGTCTACCAAAGCCATACACTGCATTCGTTGACTTTATTCAAACAATTATAAACAAAACCCCTTAATATCAGTACATGGTATTCCCTCCCCTAGCATTCACAACAGCTTGCATTCTTGTGGGCATTGATGAAATCAGGTTATGTTTGTCCACTCCTCCTTGATTGCAGTCCTCAGCTCCCGGACAGATAAAACTGCAGGATGTCTTGCTCTAACACATCTCTTGAGCTCGACCCACATGTGCACGATGGGGTTTAGGTCAGGACTGCATGATGGCCATTCCATAACCTGAATGCCAACCTCCGCAAGGAACCCTAGTACAATTGCTGCAGTGTGTGGTCTTGCGTTATCATGCATAAGCATGAAGTTATCACCAACAAATCCAGCATATGGGACGACATGTTTTGCCAGAATCTCATCGATGAACCCTATCGATGAACACAATGTCAGTTCTGGCTTCCAGAGAAATGGCCTCTCAAACCATGCACGAACTGCCACCATAACTGACGCTTTCAGTAAAGCAGCACTGGGCAAAAGCTCTCGAGGTGGCCTGTACACTCGTACCCGTCGATCGTTACTATAGAGACATACTCTGCTCTCATCAGCGAACAGGACAGACCCCCATTGCGGTGTAAGGTTACTTTCCCTTAGCCTTCGCCACACTGTCCACTGACATACAGCTGCCCCATTCACATCACGAAGCTGCTGTTGCACTTGAACAGCAGTCAGTCCCCTGTATCGTAATGATGTTAAAGCAATAAAACGCACTTGTCGTTCCGTTGTGGCCCGAGGTCTACCTGACCCTGGTCGTCGGTTGTAAGAACCAGTCTCATCAAAACGTTGCCAGGCCCGTTTTACTGCTGTGCGACTCAGATTACGTTTGCGAGCCATATCTCGCTGGCTATGTCCTGCTTGGCATAGGGCAACAACTTGAGCGGCTATTTCTGGCGTGGTAGTCATTTTTATTCAATAAACCATTAAAACAATGTTGCTGGATACACGCTTATCAGGATCTGACAGGCAAATTGTATGTCGAAACTCTTTTATTGCCACTGGGGGTACAAGAATGCATATGTCACAGAAATGCCAATACATGTGACCTTGATTCCATGGGATTGCACCCCAGTTATGCAAAACCAATATCATTAAATTTAAACACCCTTTAAGAACAAATAAATTCTCTAAATACCACACTTTTCCGAGTTTAAATCGTGCATTTTGTTGATGTGAAAAGCACATTTGTGAGGAAATACATGCAGGTGGTCCGAATTTTGCTTGAAAATCAGAATACTAGTGAGCCATTTTTCTAGCGAACATTTTGACTTGAATTTTTGTCATTTTTTTCAATGTTTCCCTAATATCTCGGTTTCTATGTAAGAGCAAGCAGCCCATGGATTATTGTTAATTAAATAGCACTAGTGAATAGGACTCGATATTAGTGCTTGAAAATCATAATATCAGTGAGCCATTTGTTCTAGCGAACATTTTATTTCTAGGATTTTGACACTAATAATTTTTTTCATTTTTTTTTCAATTTTTCCCTAATATCTCGGTTTCTAAGTAAGAGCGGATCAGGGAGTATTGTTAGTTGGTAGCACTAGTGAATAGAAATCTATATTAGTGCTGTAAAATCAGAATATCAGTGAGCCATTTTTTCTAGCGAACATTTTGTCTTGGATGAAAAACATTTTAAGTTTTTTATTTTATTTTAAATTTGTCCCTAATATCTCGGTTTCTTTGTAAGAGCAGCCCATGGAGTATTGTTAATTAGATAGCACTAGTGAATAGAAATCTATATTAGTGCCTGATAAGCAGAATATCGGTTTGTAAGAGCAGGTCATGCTGTTTTGTTAATTTGATAGAACTAGTGAATAGAAATCTACATTTTATCAGGCTGTATAGTTTAGGTCCTAACCTACAGTCAGGGCTGTAAAGCAGTAAGGATGTCGAATTATATTGCCTACGCCGTAGGCTAAGGTTTTGTTAAAAAAAACAGAATGTCGTAGACAATTTTTAAAAAAAAAACAGAAATGATAGATTTGATATGAATTTTGGCGCGCCGCAGGCGAAATGGGGAATTTTAGCCAGTAGGCCCTATCTGTTATATTTTTCTTTGCCACTGCAGCTTGCAGTAAAATATAGAAATATATAGGAAGTTTTCTATAAATATAGGACTATATAGGAAATATCGGAATCACTTTTCAGCCTGTACAGTATAGCTTTACCCGTTTTGAAAACGGCCTAGGAAATTGTTTTTCGAAGTGTTTTCAGAGCCCAATCGCTGGGTCATCATTCGACTGAGACGGACCATTTCTCGTCGTGGCCTGATAAAATTTCAGCGCTCACGAAGCTAAAATTTTAAAGGAAGTTTATTTACATTCCATAAGACGACGTCTGCAGCGGAATTCCGCTGCTCGGCTGATTTGCAAAATTTCACGCTCTCCTATGGGAGTTCAACATGTAATGCGTAGAGGGAACTCAATTTCCCAACGAAACGAAAGTGTTTTCTGCGCAACTCATAGGAATAGCATGAATGTTTTCCTTTAAACAACGAATTAGGGATTCTAAAATCCGAAAGTGCCAGTGAAAGATGCTTTGTGCAACGCACTTCCAACTGGCCCTTTTTGAAGTGTTATTTTCGGGTCGAGTGTGGCACTTTTCTGAAAAGTCGCTCTTTCGCGAAAGGGGCTTTTATGCAACTGGCCCCCAAAAATGTGTATTCATAATGACTACATTTGACAATATTTAAGGGTAAATATGGACTTTTTATGAAAATGTTATTTTCAATCGAGTAACCTTGCTCCTTTCAATTAGGGTATACGTTCCAAACAATTAATTGTTGCTGGACACGACCAGTGTAATTCTGCATGATTTTAAAAGACCAGTTACTGGTAACCAGTTTCAAGTTTCATCTTGAAGCACCTTAACTTGGTTCCAGAAACAAATGCAGCCTTACAAGTTATCCAACCGTTTTTAGGTTTTCACAAATATTTCACCTGAAACAGACATACCGCCATGAAAACTGTTAACATCAAATCAGAAAACGTTTAATATTACAATGCAGATGCATAAATATTACAATCGCAGTTCTAATGTTAAAAATACACCAAAACTGATGAAATTGAAGGCGCATAAGGAATCACAGTGTCTATCGCGTCAGTGGCAACAGGAAACTACATATTGGCATTTGAAAACCACCAGAGGTGTTCATTTATAAAATGCTAAGGTGCCAAATATTTTCAGCAGTGTACAAGAAAATAGTTTGTTTACTCCCTATCATTTTAATATACAAGTTTCTCTAACCGGCTTCATCAAGATAAAAGTCACGAAATAAAAATCTAAAATCTTAACGTATCTTAATTACTTATCTTTACAAATGTGTCAATGGTGCTCTGTAGTTGGTTAGTTCGATTGAAAAGAATCGCGAATCAAAAATAAGTCATGACTATAAAAATTACACCATAAAAAACGTGTGTGGTCTAACAGAGCAATTTTAATAATTTAATAAGATATGATATGTTACCTGGACAAACACTCCTTACACGTGACAGTCAATGCTTTAACCTGGCTTACCAAATTTACACTAATTTCAAATACAGCTTATGCCAATTTCTACTGCCGAGTGCCAATTTCTAGGTGATAGTGGAAGCTTATCAGGTTTTTATCTATTCGTAAACTGTACAATCAGCTTTGTTTCATGGAAGCTGCCATGATTTATGAATTCTGCATATTACTGACTACATATGGTAACAATTTCATGTAAATCAACAATTTAGTCATCCTGCTTTTCTTGCATGTTAAGATTTCATCAAACGGGAAATGAAAATCTTTAGAGACTATTAGCATAGACCATAATCACCGGTCAGCTGTTGAGCGACAGTGCAACTCATGTTTTTGGAACTGGCATTTGTTAAGACTAACCACAACATTTGTATGGATAGAATTATTTCAATTAAACTCAAGTGATTTGTAAACTGTCTTTTAAATGCATTTATCATTCGCATAAAATAGGAATTTAGCTGCCTACAAAATTAATCTTCAATTATCTTACTTTTTCTGCCAACTACGCCATCGCTGCACATCCTGTAGACTAGCATTTCTACCCTTAAAATACCCTTTAAAACACACCACCAGTGCTGTTCAACAGTGAATTTATAGTTGGCATTCACTTCAAATATATACAAAATAAAAGCATTTGCAATAACAATTTACTAAAGTGGTGAGGGTGAAGAATCGCTTTTAAAATTAAATAACAAGGAATGCAAATAAAGTTAAAATTATATGAACAAAGTGGTATGCTATACAATAATAATAACAGTATCTTTAAATATTTACACATTTTCATAAAAGTGCAAAACATCACTTTACTGGCCTCAACAGACAAATTTTCCAAGAAATGTAATGATGACACCTATTCATGGATGATATATGTAGATTATTGGCCATCTTTTGACCATCTGCAAATCCCTACCACTGCTGTCAGCTTTTCTGTAAGCAGTTATGTTGATTGAAACTATTATCGCATAGTATTTCATTATGGTTTTATCCCCAAAAATTGTAGTCAGTTTTGTTCCCAGGCACAATTTGATTTGCTAAACTCATGCTCGCATTGATCTTTAATTTTTTTTAAACCCTTGAAATTCTTGAATCAATGAATGCGGGCAGAAGTTGCCATTTCCGGTGATGTATACCTGTGCCAGCCAATGATTTCGAATGTATTTTTTTTAAGTTTACGATTGTCGATAAACTCGTGAAAAAAGGGAGATCCATCCATAATCTTTTAATACAGTAACACGTTTCACGAATTAAAGCTGTGTCTCAAATTTCAGCCCTTTAGGAGAGTTTGTAAACCGGTTAAAATGATTTCACAAAAGTCAAAAACAGCCAGCGATGAAATACGTTAAGTTAATATAAAGGTTGTGATAAGGGCACCAACAAAAGTAAATTCCTCAAGTTCGAGTTACCGGTCAAGTCGTACTCATAATGCAATGCACGAGTGACATAATCTCGAACAACGCTACATTATCAATCAAGGCATCATCACCAATTCCCGACTGGAGCTAAAAAATAGTAAAATGACTTTTTGAGTTTTCCATTTTTTTTTAAAGATTTTCGCGCGTTTGGTTAATACTTATTAGTGTTCGTGCATAGAGAAGTTCAATGTGGGGATGACGTTACTAAATGAAGGCGTGTGACTGTGGCCATGAAACGGGGTGGTCATCGAATTGTTGATGCCCATCGGCACTTGTGGTCGTCCGTCGAACGTATGGGGGTTGTGACCTAGGAGCGTGTTTATGGTCATCCCATTGTGAATCACGGACGAGGGATGACCTCGCTTGTGATACAACGAACCCGACTGATGGTGATGCTGGAGATTATGCTCCATCCCAGGTTGCGGTGGTGGCAGGATGTGGTTACCGTGATGAAATTTGATGGGGGACATGCTGATGCCTTCGTTAGAATTATTGATGTCGGGAAAAATGTTGCTCAAATTAAAATTGGGCATGTGGCTGGCAACGTTCACGCCACTGCCATGGGATGGCATCTGATTGGACATGCTGCTATTGCCAAACCCACCAAAACCGGGCGCTTGGAAGTTCAGGTTGAGCGAGCTCTGAGTGCGTGGCGTAAACAGGGGACTGTAAGGTGTTCCTAAATCCGACCCCTTCGGTTGTTGGGGACCATTCGGAGCTAGTGCCCGCTGCGGGGCATTAAACAAAGGGTTGGTGTTGGGGATGTAGGTTGGAACTTCGTTTCGGGGCGGTGACAGATTGGGAATGGTGAAGTAAGGGGTCATGCTGCGCCCAGTTTCAAAGATGGAGTTGGACAGGTTCACCTCCTCGACGCTGTATTGGTGGTGTTTCTTCTTCGACTGTTGCTTAGACTTGGACGATTTGGTAGCTGCTGCGCCATCTTGCTTGCTGTTGCTTCCGTTCCTGGATTTGTAGGGGGCGTTGCCCGTCTTTTCTGCACCTTGAGCGTTCCCTGAAGCGATGGGCTGCCCCGCGGTGTTCACGCCATCGGTGCGCAAGTTGTTCTGCATGGCATACATTTCGGGAAAATTCATTCCGTTGATGCCATTTTGCGGCAGGAAGGAGTTGTTGGCAGCCTGTCGGATGTTGGTCACTTGGCCGGCAGAGCTCTGATTATGCGGGAACGGCGGCATGCAGGGAAAGGTCATGGGAGGCTTGGACATTGGAGAATCCTTGTGCGCTGGAACTTGCAGACCAGTGGATATCGGCATCGACCCAGGAGTCGGGCCCTGCCCGCCGTAATTCCCCATTGGCAAGTAGCTGTTGTTGTGCCTCATGACCTCTTGACCCGAACCTTGCTGCTGATGGGGCTGCAGGAGCTGCTGCTGGTTGGCTTCCGCACCTACCTGGCTGTGCTGTGGCAGGAGGCTGAAAGAGAAATTCGGCTGCGACTGGATTGCCTGCGAACTCTCCGGCGTCCTCATCACGCAGGTCTTGTTCATGCCCGCATGATTCTGGATAGGAGCGTGCTTCAGGGCGTTTCCGGAATGTGGCGGCGGGGGCGGGAGGGCCATCTGCTCAGCGGCTGAATGCTGTTGAAACGGTGGGAAGTACGGGAACCCAGCCTGATGAAGGTCTTCCCCGGGGGGTCTGTTCCCTGCCCCTTGCACGAACTGCAGAGAGTTGGACGTTGCGCACGATAATGGATTGTTGCCATTGTGGCCCAAAACGGATTGCCGTCCAACAGCGTGACCTTCCCGTGCGCAATTCGGACGATTGTTGGGCTGAGTTTGAATGAGGCTCTCAGCGGAGTAGGAAATTACGGCACGCGTGGTGGTATTCATGGAGGATGCGATGGGCAGATGCGTGAGCTGCTTTTGGCCAGGTTGAAAACTCGGTTCCCGCGAAGAGTTTTCGGCGTAGCTGGTTATCATTGGGCTCTCGCCGGCCGAAACGTTCGGAGAGCGCCGAGGGACGAACGTAGCTGGGGAGGACACCGGGGTGCTCGGCTGGGGGTTTCGGCTAGGGGATGGCACTGGATGGCTTCTGGAAACGTGACCCTGAGCAATAGGCAAGTTGGGCTTCGGAGAGACGTTGCTGGCGTTACGGTTTGACGTAGCTGGACCTCTGTTGCTTATCGGAGAGTGTCCGTGGACCTCGGGCATCTTGGGCGACGGTGCAGTGGCCCCACCTTGCGGCGACTGCCTATTAAGGGCATGCATTCTCTGGGACGGATAGTTTTGAGGTTGGCGGAGTTGGGACGGCCCGAAGCCGGGGATCATCGGGTCGAGGATTGGTTGGATCTGATGCATGGATCCTGGGCGCTGCATTTGGGCGTGACTCATTCCGGGTGGGGACATTATGCCGTTTTGTTGCGGGAGCCCATCTGCCGCGTTAATACTGGGTCTGCGCTGCGAGTTAGACTTAGACTTGTTTGCCTCATTATGCGAAATATTTAAGTTAGGAACATTGGTTCTCGACGACTGATGCGACAGCGGCATCGAATACGCTTGCGAGAAAGGAGGGATCTGAAGGGGCAGGTGAGATGCTGGAAAGTGAAAATTATTACCGACTGAAGTCGCATTGAGATGATCGACTGCGCTCTGTGGATGTCGTGATGAGATTTGGGACGGGGAGTTATGAATCGAGACTGGGGGCAGACCATGGCCCTGGGCCCGCATCTCGCCCTGTCTGTCGTTGTAATGCAACGTATGAAGCTTGTGGTTTTTATCCAAAAACGAGTTTGCGGAGGTAGAAGGCGTTGGAGACGATGGCACCGTGTGCTGTAAGGTTGAGATTCCGTTAAAATTCGCTCGCTGCATGCCCATCGGGGCCGGATAAGACATGCTCCCGAAGCCAGGCTGAGTGTTGCTCGTGGAAACGGAGTTGTGGCCCAATTCCGGTATGTAAAATGTGGATGATGAAGATGTAGACAAGGTTGCGGCCAAGCTGAAACTGTGTGGTACGCTGGTAAAGGGCGAATTCGTCGCAGCGAGGTTATTTCCATCAGAGACGATACCTGCATAGCTGCCACCAACGCCGCTGGGATTTTTCCCCAAAAATGAAGACTCGTCCGGACGCGGCAAGTCCGAGATCGCCGAACTTAGAGTGAAGGCCAAGTCGCCGCTTTTGTTCGGACTACTGAGCAAAGGCGAGATGCTGCAAATTGGGGAATTCTCGTTGGAAATGCCAGTGTCGATTGAAAAGGGCGCAATATTGGTCAACATCGAGTTTGCAAAAGTTCCCAACGAAGTTGATGTCGTGGTGGCGTTATTCGACGCGCTGCTAGCTAGCTGGGAAATCGAAACGAAGTTAACACTGTTACTGGCAGCCGTGGTGCTATACGAGTCTGATGACAGTGGAGGAATTGCAGGCGGCAACCCTTCTGGGCCTGACTTAGAAGTTGCGCCAATCTCCTTTATGTGATGGTCCCCTGCAATAGGCGAACAATCCAAGGTGAGGCAACTCGATCGGTTACGCTTGGAGTTAGGCAACTCGTCGGTGCAGCTTCGCTTTTCTTTTCCGGCTGCTCCGCAACTGCCATTCAGAGAATCACTTAAGCTTATGTTGCTGGCAGAGTTCGATTGGCCAGAATTTGAAGAAGCGATCGAGCTAGTCAGTCCCACTTCGGACAAAGCGACGGATGACCCCGAAGAATTTGCAACCGTGCAACGGTTTTCCTTACTGGAGGTCTTCAACGGAGGGGATATCGCGTTTCTAAGACCAAATGCAGAATCAAATGTTGAGCAGGTGGTGGGAATGTTGCCAGTGCTGACTGATGCCAAACTTGTTGCAGCGGGTAACTCCCTGTTAGTGGTCTTGTACACATCCCCCACCAAATCGCTGAGCATGTCTGTGGTGTGTTGCCGACTTTTTTCGATTTGCAAGCTTCCAGACGAGACGTCCATCATGTCACTGTCGTCATTCTGTTCATTGCCACTACCGACATTTGCCAATGAGTCTATGCTTTTGGATGCATCCATGATTAGCGCGGCAGTGAAGCTGGTCTGTTCGTGTCCACTTTTCCCGTTGCACTCCACGTCGTTGGCGACATCTTGCATGAAGATGACGTGACTGCTATTGCTGTTGCTGCCGCTGTTTCCGAAATAATGAGGATTGGGAGAAGACGATATGTCCGAAATCGAGTTTGAAAATATGGATTCGGTAGCCTGTGCCAAGATGTCGTTTATGATGTTGGATGGACGGCAACTTCCTTGCTTTTTGGTTGGGGTCTTCGTCGTAGATGAGGTCATCGTGTCGGGCGACGAAGTGCTGGACAAATAGTCCGCTGAGCTCGTAGGAGTTTTGCTGTTGGAGGGCAAGTTAGACGCTGGAGAGAAGTGGTTCGAAAAGTTGATGGATGCAGTCGCCGAGGAAGCAGACGCTGTTACTGGTGAAGGCGCTTTACACGTCGCTACGAGCGCTGTGATCGGCGCAGAAGTGCTTCGGACTGAAGAAGGTGAGGGTGACGGCGACGAGGTTGTTGTAGGAGTTGCTCGGACTGGTTTAGGTTTTATCGTGCGCTGGGCTCGTTTGGTGGTGACTTTGGCCTTCTTTGAAGTATTTGGTGCTGATTTTACGCCGCTCGAGATTTGCGCTTTCGATGGACTGCTGCTGGTGGTGGTACTCACGGTGTCAAATACTTTTCCTTGCGCAGAAGATACATCTGTTGAAGTGATTGACGTTGATAACGCCGCCGTTGTGGATCGCTCGCAAAAACTACTATTACTGCTTGTCCTCGGCAGCAACGTCACACCCGTTGTCATCGATCTGTTTGGCATAACTGCTTGCCCTCCAGCCACCTGTCCTTTTAAATTGTGAAGCTGTACTTCCGCCGCTGGCCCTGTCAGTTTGTTTGCCTGAGTCGCAGACCCAATCGGGGCGGAACAACTGACGCCAGGTGCAAATTCGCTCGAAGATGTCAAAGGCCGACCAGTGAGTGTCGCCAAGGTGGTAGATACACTAGTTTGTGTTTGGCATGACTGACTTGAAGAAAACACAGCGTGTGGAACGTTCGAAGGAGCCACGCTCATGAGCACGTTGCCACCTAGTGAGGCCGAGCCCGGGTACATGAGGGAAGGTTCACGAACAACCGGGATAATCTGGCCATTTGGCAACATTAAGGCAGAAGGTAGATTGGAACTGTTGCTCGTTGGGTTTACCGACAGCAACGCATTACTGTGATTGTGCTGCTGTTGCTGCGGTCCTTGCATTGTGGTGCCCAACATCATGCCTCCATTTTGAGCAGAAATCATTTGAGGATTTATCTGGGCGTTCATAGTCGACGTCAGCAGCTGCATCTGCGGGTTGGTGGTGTTTGCCGGCTGCAACTGTTGTATCGTTCCAGGCAAATTCGATAAACACTGGGGTTGTCCCATTAATTGGTTTCCGCATACAGCTTGGTGAAAGAGACCAGCATCCGTTTGAACAAAATTTTGCGGTTGCCCCGTGTGAACATTATGAGCATGGAACGTTTGCGCGTTCATTCCCACAGAATTTATGCTGGAATTCATGGCCGTCGGCGCTGAAGCAGAAGCATTTCCCATAACTAGCAAGTTCTGAGTTGATGCTCCATTCACTATTAACTGACCGTTACCCATTTGTGGTGGGCCTGCTACCATTTGGAGCATCGGCATGCCTTGGTCGTTTATTGTAATCAGTTGGTGCATTGGCCCCTGCATCAAGTTCATCGTCCCACCTATATTCAGCACCGGCATCTGTGGGACCACAGTTTGATGCTGCTGCATGCCAGTCGAGATTTGGTTAGTGGACATTATGGGTGCACCGGACAACGATCGCGTTACTGCAGTCACACTGCCATTTACGCCAGAATTTGTGATCACCGATTCCTGAATTGCTGGGACAGCAGTTGAACATTCAGACGGCTTCGCCAATGCGGCGCTTGTATTTACAGACTGGTTGAATTGAATCGAACTGGATGATGCATGGTCATTAGGTTTTATGCAGTTAGAATTTTCCATCGTCGATGTTATATTACTGGTTGCATCCTGACAATGGTTCATAGAAAGCTGTTCAGAGCTAGTACATGAGGGCGACAAGATAATCATTCCATTATTCTGATGAATGGGCTGTCCAAATGGTAAGCTCAATGATGGATTCAGAGGGCCATTTTCATTTCTCTGCTTGCTCGCCTCTCCAATGGAAACTGTGGAGTTCGCTGCAGATGTCATCTCCTTAGTTGAGCTTTCGGCTTTGCAAATTTTATTTCCAGTTTTTCCATTAAGGTTCTTGCATGTAGAATTTTTAAGCTTGGCATCAGCTGGGCCACATTCCTCATCATCATCAATTGTCACAACTTCTTTGTTGCATTCCGCCGACATCATTTCTTGACTTATTTTCTCTCCTAAGCTCTGAGGATCCCATGTCGATGTTTTGCAATCGCCCTTGATTGGTATTCCAGCTATTTTTATCAACTTGGCATACGTCGAATTTTGCTCTTCGAGTTCCTCAATGCGGCGCTTCATGCGTGTTAATTCAGCAGCTTTAAAGATGTGAAAAGTTAGGCTTAGTCAACCGGTTGACAGCGAGCAGTTTCAACTCATGCTATGAACGCTTTATAATCACCATGAGCTTCATCCAACTTTCCCATCATCATCTTATCGTGCGCGTTTTTAATCTCGTGTATATATTCCACGGCCTTTTCCAGAGTTTCATTTTTACTCTAAAAAAATAAATAGGTCTCAGAGCAAATTCAATCATAGGGACTGACTTCCTACAGTATAACACTTTCAAATACAGGATATACATCAAGCTCTTTCATAACCAACATTTTTCCAACTGGATGCGATAGAAGTAACAAGGGATTTCACTTGCAATCAAAGTCGCAGTGACAGGTTGGTGGATTTTCTTTAACATTTGAAATAGTCAAGTAGGCCTACTGTAAGTGGATGATACAGTGAAATCTCTTTAAAGCGGGAATTTTTTACAATAAGAACAAATATCGGCAAGTATGAGAAAGAAATAACGAAAATAGCATTGAAAGAACCATCATTTCAGTTTAATTATTTGGCAGCTTTGCATTTTTAGTTCGTCCTCCAATGCTTATGAATAGCCTTTGCCAAGAAAACTTTAATAAAATGCAGTGCTAGAATTCTATAAGTCGTCCACATGCTATCTCCTTGTTTCTCCTGCATCAGTAATTAAAGTTTAGAAATAAATAAACAAAAATATGATGAGATTGACCTATTCCTAAAGTATCTTAAAAGCCTTAAACAGCATACCCATCGCTTCCCATCTTTGTTAGGCAAAAGCTTTGCCAATATATGTATATGATTGGTAATCTTGACTTTACGTCGCCTTTCGACGGCATTATGCACCATCCTCTTATGTGTTTTCTTGTTTGAGCTACAATAAAAGGAGCCCCAAAAGAGCATCATTTTATAATTGTTGGGCTAATAAAATTCAAGCAAACGCTAGCAATGGCAGATATGCATGAAAACTACATCCATAAAATGCATACATGCATTACAATTAATCAGCCATAGAAATTGGGAATTGTCCCTCAATCCTACAACCATTGTTCACATTTCATATCATTCCTTCAATTCGTCCACTTACAAGGCACTGAGGGCAGCCTGTGAAATATGACATGCAATAGCTTTTACTTACATTTCAGGCACCATTTTAAGTGTGGGAACATGCATTAATAAAGCAAGCAACAAGCATAGGCCTATGAGTTCTCTTAATCACAATACGAAAATAGATTGCAATGGATAAAACCCACGAAATACTATAAACCTCTGCTCACCCAGATTCTTCGTCCCCAGAGGGGGGAAGAGCCATATTAACCTCCCAGCCTGGAGAATGATCTAGCCCAGGTTCTTTTAGTGGTGACACAGTCTTTACACCTAGAAACAATCGAGAGAGAAAAAATTGGGTTAAACTTGATATTAGCAGGACAAGGATATTTAAACAGAAAATCAATAGGAAAATTATTGATCTGCACGCAAACCAACTGCATCTGGCCATTAAGCATACAATTTCATGCAACAGTTGCTTTACATGTACCTCAAGTTGATATTTTTGCAGTAGAAGGTTGCAAGGTCATTATCAAACGAACATGACCAATACCGTCGCTTTCAAAGGACTTCTTCAGGCAAAATTGCCTCATGGGAGCTTAATTGTGATGGTAACCTGGCTCGATTTAGGCATTCATGCCCTACAGGTTAACTGCGATAAATTCTTATATGAGGCATTTAAAATGGCTTGTGGTAACAATACACGCCAAACACAAACTAGCATATCCACCACCTTGGCGACACTCACTGGTCGGCCTTTGACATCTACAAGAGAATTTGCACCTGGTGTCAGTTGTTAAAATGGCTTATGGTGCAATACATGTTCATTATGAACCAACTTGCAAGGTATGCTTATCTCAATGGGCTTCTGCAAATTTAATAGGTTAAAATTTTTAGCTAGTATGTTTAGCTGCTGAGCTCCTAAAGTTCTTAGGGACAAGTCAACAGACGATTGATCTTAATATCTGACGAAGGTTAGGCTACTACCAGTTTCTACAGCACAATCATGAACTGTAAGCAAACAGGCTTCAGCTTCCAAATATCGTTTTTCCATAGACTTCTTGATTGTTATGGGAACTGCATGTTTACAATACAATTCTACACAAGCTAATATTTTGGTCTGAATGGTAGTCGTGGTACAATGTTACTAGTCAGAAAGGATGGTTTGCACCGTTTTGCTTTGATAAGATGTGGTTAGCATCCAGCAATACGAAATTTGATTTCCGATTAGCAAAAGATTGAACTGATGGCCAAACAACAAATGAAGTAAAATCTAAGGGCCCTGCTACATTTAGTGTTATTATAATGTTCCTCAACTTTAAATGTACATGCTCTCCACTATACCATTTATAGACAGCAGTGTATGCTGCTTGTATTGCAAGGTTTCATTGAACATGGTAACTTTAAATGCCTCACGTGATGCACTTCCATGATTATCCATGACAAAAGAAACAGGCGTATGTAGGCTACACATACTGTTTGAACTCTGATTCATATGAAAGTAACGAATTCAACCAATAATGTTTTACTTCGTGGTGCAATTTTAGGATAGAGGAAAGAACATCAAATCCTATTTCCAGCAATACAACTTTACCAGCATGAGCTTAATGAATTATCATCAGAAACCCACCTAGCTTAGCTCTGCAACAAAATATCTACGTTGCACTTTCTGCGTTCAAGTCCACTGCCTGGGTGGACCGTTGCTAATGGCTAGCACCTGGTCGCCGAATGTTTACAATACGATGACATGCCAGATGATGCCATGTGAATGTCTCGTGATGTCACAGCCTATATTTCGAAACAATGGGGTGACACTCCTCTGCTCGTAGCGTCATCCAATACAGTTTTAACGAAACGAAAGTTATGTCAGAAGTTGGTGAACGAAAATCTGTTCCAATTACAAATATGTTCGGCAAAGTGCCAAATTTTGCTGATAGAGGAGATTCCCCAAAAATAGGTCAATCTTGGTCCAATTATTAAACGATACCTACACCAGTAACAACACTTCAACAGCACGAATGTATTTACTGTCAATAGGAGCCACAGTCAGAAAACACTGCGAAGGTCAGAATAATTCAACGGCCTTGGTTTGCAAGATAACAGGGTTGCGGTACCGAATATGAATCGCAGTTTACCTTTCTCCCAGCGTGCTTGCTGTACCTACATGCTCCGCAACTGGGCTGTATTTCATAATAATGCGTAACTAGTGATCAAAACTTGCGGCATTCATTGTGTAACGCTGTAATTCAATGAAGCATTAAATTCCCCTGCTGAACCCAGTATACAGTACCCAGGCCTATCAGAACACCGCATATAAATGTTATCTCCTCATACATGTAGTTGATGTAAAAATTCGCAGAGCATGGCTGCCTATGGCAGAAATGACATAAAACTTGTCGTCAATAATTAAACAGACCGCAGCGAAGTTATTCACTCGCTCATTTTTTTGGCATCAGAAATCGATGGGATATGCCAACTGGCGATTGGATCTTTATTACCGTATTAAAAAAAACAATTGAGGCTTAAGCGCAGCTGGCACGATGTGCACTACTACGCAAAATTGGCGAAGTCATCATGTCACGCATTTAATATATTGCACGCCGATATCCTTAAATTGCGTTTCAATTCCAAACGTTCCATTCAGGGCTACGTTTCGTTCTTTTATTTACCAATCTAGGGTGCAAGGCTGCCATCCTGTTGCACGTAACTCGACCATAATCGCAACTTGCTGCGCAGAAACAATTAGGTTTGTACTCACTGTGATCAGGTCTTTCATCCACGCGTGTGTCCTCATGATTCTGACGATGGAGTTTGCCTGACATAAGGCTAAAATCATCGTAAATGCGAAATTTAAGGCATTACAGTACTAGCTCGACGTCCGCCATAATGGCCGCACCATTTGCAATTTTGCGTGGTCCTCTGTAACAAATAACACGTTGTAAGTTAAAGCGCTTCATAGAAAGAACGTTCAAATCCCGTGTACAGGGTGCACGAGAAGCTGACAGCTTTTAGAAAATAAAATCCTCTAACTTTCAAAGGTTTCCCAGTTCACTGATTTCAACATTTTTATTTTTCCCTGACCTTTTGTTTTCCCATCGACCAAATCAAGTAAAAAGAACCTGCCTTCTATTTTGTATAATAAAGGAATGCACTGCATTTTTTAATTCAGAGTATTCAGACACTCAGGATTTATTTTAATATGGCAAATATTAATATTTTCATTATGAAGCCAAATAGATGGAAAAATCAGCCCTATTGGGGTTGTGCAAACGGCAACTTCACCTGAAAACCATGGTACATGCCATAATTGATGTGAAATACCTTCTGGACTAAAAGCGTAATTGGAAATTCCCTGATTTCTTGAAAATTTTCACAAATTCTGCTGACTTTCCCAGGTTTTTCATTAACTTACAAATACCCCCGACTGCCCTAGGTTTTCCATGATTCCCAGATTCTGTGGGAACACCATTGCATTCGTCGAAAATTAAACCACAAATATGCTTTGGCAGAAACTTTAAATCCATTTAACTTTATTAGCAGTGTAGTAGACTTGTTTAGGTCACAAATGGAATTTTAAATAGACAATTGATTAAATGAACTTAATTGGCAAGAATACGCAATTCTTTCATTTGACATGTACCCAACCTCCTAGCTCCGTCACAACATTACTTGACAAACAAGAAATTTTATGTACAGCATTTATTTATTAAGTAAGATGAAGTAAGTTATCAGATATTAGATATTCCCAATTTTTCAGTTTGTTCCAAAGCAGCATGAAGGTGAGTATCAAACAACTCGCACCTGTAAACACAAATTAAGTATTAAATGGTGAGTGTTACAAAATGAGAGAGATTGCGTGCCAAACTTTCCTACCTTATTGGCATTTCGAGCGAATAAAATGGATTTTTAAGAGCATAATCTAGGTAAATTTCATATATTTTCTTCAGCAAGTTGTCCATTCCACCTTGCTTAGGGTCAGCAACCACGATAAATTTTATTCCTGAATCATTTTTGCAAACATTACATTACAAAAGGCGAACCACTGCAAAAGTAAGACTTATTCGAAAAATTAAATTCATACCAGTTAATGTTTGAAAGCAATGCAACTTAAAAGTATCAGCCTCAAGCATTTCAATTCCCGATGACTTAGCCTCTGGAGAAAGTTGGGAAGAAATTGCAAATAACCTAAACAACATAATTACATGAGATCAAATGGTACAAAATATTCGCCTCATATGACCATGGCCTAGCTACGTGTCAGGTATGGGGAAACGTCAGATCCACTAGGCCAATACGCTGCATAATTTCACTGCATTGTAGAGTATTTTAAATCAAGAAGTATTAATTGGGGGTTATGGAAAACTAATTACAAAAACTATAATCGAACTGATGATATATATCATACTTGCATGCATGTACTAGTATATAGCCCCAATGAATTGTGGCATTGAATTCTTTTTCTGCAAGCAGCCAGGGTTCTTATATTTTTCACAATGGATGGTATTACATGCACTGTGGATATACTTACGAGTGGAACATGCTGGCCAGAAACATCTTCTCATTTGTATTGAGCTTCGGTCTCCCAAATTTTATGTTCATTGGGAAGTTTTCTGCATTGTTAATAACATCAAATGCATCACGCCCGTCATCCAACTGCCTTCCAGTTACATTCATGCCATTAATAGCAAGCAGCGTATGTCCAACTGTAAGTAAATATATCAGTAATACAGTATATCGTCAGTATCAGATGGAGAACAGATTCAGAATTTGTATGGAATGCTTATACTCACCTTTGACGCCATCACGTTGGCCGAAAGTGACAACAATTCGTTTGTTTTGATACTCTAATTTAATCTCCAAAGGATGACTGAAAACTTTTTCGACTTCCACTTTCGGCATATTATGGTTTTCATAATGATAAATCAAGCCACCCGCTTTACTAACGATGAAAACACAAACCACCATGACTGATGTCAACCAGATGAGCAGAAAGTACGGAGCAAAGTGGCCCGCTGGGGCTTCCGTAAATTTCGTGTAGTGATGGCACGTCGTCGACGCCTTTATCGATTACACGGAGTTGGTAAACCATGGACGTGGAAGATGAAAATGTACTGAAAATAATATTTAAAGACTCGTCCCCAGGTAATTGATAATTAATATTACGCACCTAGAGCTTAAGATAAATGGAGAGGTGGTTTCTGATGATGTAATTCGATAGTATTTGTGGTATTCGTGGACGAATGTGTGATGTTCCTTCACGAGGTTTTGAATGTGTGGAGGATGGTTATGACATTTGCATGTACTGTATGTCACCTGATCCTATTTAACGTAGTATTCGTGAATTAACGAATGGGGATGTCACATCAAATTCAGAAGCTTCTTCAAATGTTCATATTATGGGCAATTGCGAACAGTTGTGAACCAAGTTTAGATACTTACATTATTTTTGGTGATTTCAGTTACATGGCGAGACAATCCCGAAGTTTCGTTGTATTTGAGTGCCCTGAGTTCCTATGGATTGGAAAGAATAAGTGAGTTACGACGGCATTGTACGAATGTCAGATGTGACAATGTCATATTCATTCTTAAGTTATTGGCGAACGACTTAATTTCCCGTTCTGTTTTCAGATAAGGAGCCAGAAGTCTTGTCGGAAGACAAGGCAGCTATTTTGGAACAGACGCAAGATCTCGTCTTCCGTAATTATAAGACCTTCATTCAAACAGCGGAATGTTCGAAAGAAATTTTCAAAGATGTAATACAAATTTCTGTTTCATTCATTGATTTACCTTTAAATTTGAATTAATCTATGTGATTTTGTTATTCTGGCATGCCATGCAGTTCAATAAAATTGAAAAACATCTCAGTGAAGTGTCAACTCACCTGCCAGTTTTCATCGATAAGTGTCAAGAATTCAGTAAAAAATCTCAAGAAATTAACACCAGGTAGTTGCATATGCAATAAGATTAAAAAGTGTAATTTCTTGCGACAAGTCGTTTCATCATCAAAGAATTTTTGGACATTCTTTAGTCGTCGCCTTAATTCCTTGACGCTTTCGAAGCATCCCCAACTTTTGGAAGTTTTGGAAATGCCACAACTGATGGATACGTGTGTTCGAAACAGCTACTATGATGAAGCTTTAGAGCTCTCGGCCTATGTATTTAGGCTGGAAAAGAAATACTCTTCGATACCTATTATTCAAGTATGTAGGGAAATTGTTGCTGGGTTTGTCAGTTAAATCGTCATGTGTATCACAATATTTTTTGCAGTCAATCGCTAAAGATGTGCAAGATTCGATGAAGCTGATGTTAAATCAGCTGGTGCAACAGTTGAGAACAAATGCACAGCTGCCAGTTTGTTTGAAAGTTATTGGTTACTTGAGGCGCATGGATGTGTTCTCAGAAGATGAGTTACGAATCAGATTTCTTCAGGTATACCCAAACTTCTCAATAATTTGTTTGCAGTTTATTTTAGCAATTTGAATCAATTTTGGATCTGTTTTCAGGCTAGAGATGCTTGGTTTCAAAGTATTCTTCACAGCATTCCATCTACTGACCGTAAAGTGCATTTTATGTCGTCTTATTTTACAAATTGCCTACATATTATACAATTACTGAAATTAAGTAATTTGAAAATTTAGCTTATCAGCATATAACGAAGATAATTGAAGTTAGCAGAGTTCACCTGTTTGATATTATGACTCAGTATCGAGCCATCTTTGCCGATGATGATCCAATGTTGATTGGCATGAGAGACAGCGGTCAAAATAAAGCCACCATCTTGCATGGTTGGGTGGTTAAAAAGGTACGTAATTTTGAGAAAACTTACATTTGCTCTCGTGGTTAACTGAGCTCATTTAAACATCATAAATTTTCTAGATTTCGCAATTTTTGGAAATGCTGAAACTGGATTTGATGAAAGATATGGGTGGAAGAGTGGAGTCTCTCTTGGGACAATGCATGTATTTCGGCCTATCATTTAGCAGAGTCGGAGCAGATTTCCGAAGCCTTCTTGTTCCTTTATTCGAGGATTTTGCCTTGAGAAATTTTGAAAAGGCAATTTTTCATACATCTGAAAGGTAAATTGAATAAGAATGAGCTCCATCAACCAGAATTATGTAAAAGAAATTCAACACTCATGTAAAACTACTACTACTGGTTTAGTTCGTTTTTCCAAAATTAATGCCATATCATACAGTTAATTTTTATATTAATTTTTTTTTCTGTAGATTTAAAGATACCATGCAATCCTATATTATGACTACACCTCCTACCATGCACGTTTCTTCAGTATTAGCAGCCACCACGGCAGCTCAGGTGTGATGACTGATGTACAATTGTAGCTTTAATTGCGATACTTAAGCTAATATTTTGCTAACGTAATCTCTGTGTAGGACAAACTACATCCTCCATTGTGCTTGCTGGAATTTCTCCCTCTGGTCGAACTGTGTAATAACATATTGGCAGCATTCAACGATCTTCGTTTACTCGCGCCAATTTCAGTATTTCAAAACGTCACCTCCCTCCTTACATCGTGCCTTTTCTCAGCATCAAAAACAATTCTCGATTACCACAAGTTAGTTACCATCATATTAACAACTTAGTAATGTCTAGAAGCCATTATGAGTCAGTTTCTTTTAATCAACATAGAGCTGAGGAAGGAACGCAAACTGCTCGTGAAAAACAGGCTTTTTCGAAGTTTTGTCACTATTATGGCCTGGAGTTGGTGCCTTATTTGGATAGGTGCCTTCAAGCATTATTTCCCCGAAATCAGTTGGCCCAGGTTTTAGGAATTTCAATAGCAGATTTTAATAAACTTGTGAGTAAAATTTTAAATTATGCAAATATCTGTAAGAGTTCAAACGAGTTACAAGTGACTGGCATTTCAGATTTATGTAATTATGACACTATGTTGATTTCTAGGATATGCTAGGCTGCCTAGAAATTAACGTTATTTTGGAGTCGATTTCTTTTCTGTTGCCTGAACCCGAAAAAGACATAACGCCATTACCTGTTGACGTTTTGCTGACAGCGGGAGAAAATGCATTGGTGACTGAACCTCCTCCAAGCGATGAAAAAATCAAAGATGCTTCCGAGGTCATTGAATCTGAAGAAGGGAAAAATGAAATTATTCCATCTCAACTAGGTACATTATGTCTTGCTCTTCAATTGATTTTGATGAAATAATATGATTAATGTTTATAGTAAAATCTTGATTTTTTTCTTATTTTCAGTGGAAGAATTAAATACGAATGAAGATGAAATTAGTACAGCCAATGGAAAAGATGAAGAAACTACAACGCCGCTGCACGACTCCACTTCAGATTGATCATGTCAACTAAGAAATTCAGATTGTAGTTCAAATAAAAATATCTTACGATCATCGTTTCTCCTATGCTTATATGCTTTGAATTAAAGCGGTAATTAGGAAGTAAATTCAGTCATTCACAATCCCATACCAGTTGTTTTTGAAACGTTTATAAATTGAATATTTTGTCCAAAAGTCAAAAGGTCGTTTGACTAAAAACCCAGTGTGCCTGCTTATAGTCTGAGCTAAACACTTATGCTCAATTCATTAGTTGTTTCAATAGTGCAAATAACACAACAACTGCTGTAAATACAAATGAGCAGATACATCGACCTGAATGTTATCGCTTTTCACAACTTTGTACATGAGACCCAATGTTATGAATGGAATTTTGAACAAACAAAATGCGATAAAATCGCAAAATCATACAGCACACCTATAACTTCGCTATTTTATCGTGTTCCATTATCATTTTGCTGCCCTCAAATTGCATTATGTAAACTGTTTTTCAACATCTGAACGAATTCAGCCATGTCCAAATTGTCGAAATTCACGTCATAGTGGTTCGGGTATTTAGCACACTTCAAATACCCCTTTCGGATAAGAAAATACATATTTACGTTGCGCTTTATTTATCAGAAAATTCTCCCAGATATATCTATTAGTTCTGGAAATAATTCCTGACATTATTGATTATTTGTAGCGTTATTAGCACAGGTTGACGAGCCTCACGTTCTGCGTAGTATGTAGTCAGGACACTACACCATAGTTGGTGTTTGCACACTTTGTGTGATGCACGAGGCGCCGAAATTGTATTTCTCAGAAATTCTTTCCTATCAAGTTGCAACTTCGCCAACTTCTAGGCTACAACAGATGGCGTTTTTGTGTTACTGAGAATTGCGTGTATATTTAAGTTTTTTATGTACAGTGTACTCTTATAATGCATTGCAAAAATGAAGAATTATTAATTATTAAAAATTACGTTGGAATGTATGTGATTTTAATAATTTAACAGTGAGGATTAAAGTGTGTTTTTTCAAATGGTTTTATAAGAATTTGCGAATAAACAGAACTTTCAAATTACGCAATTCAGTTCTGGCACGGCCTATTTGTTTATTAAAGCTCTTTATAATAAGAAATATTTCACCTGGATGTAATTCAAGTAACTGGCAGTGCTTTCTCGGAATATCATATTTGTTTGACTTTACAAATGTTCAACTCACTGTGTAACTGGCTTGGTTCTTCTGTGAAAATAAGCAGCCAACAAAATTTTAAGAAATCGACAGGATTAAAAAAAATTGAGTTTTTCAGAATTTTTTTTCGCCAAACCCACCCATCTCAAATATTGAAACCAAATTTAAATATACGCCGTTATAAAATATGAAAAAACATTGACATGTCCGAAATGAAAGTTTTCCAATTTAACCATGGTTTAGACAGTTTTCCTCTTTAAATTTTGCCAAAAAAAGGGATTAAAAACAACTCGATTCTACAATGCATTATGGTAAGTTAGAATATTACATGTTGATAAGGATTTGTTGGTCACGAAACTGCGAAAACTGAACAATTGTTTAGCAGTTTATTATCACGTTATTAAATTTAGTCACTGAAAATATTAATCATTAGGTAATCGTGATAAATTTTGTTTTTTAGAGTAAAATCGTTTTTATTTAATTGACTAAAATTGTTTCAATGCATTTTGGGTATAACATATTCAAGGTTTTGATTTAATAATATCGTTTTTTTCCCACTGCAATAACATCTTCATTCTCTTCTTGCTTCCTGCTTTGCTTATGACGCATTCAATGTTTAAGAAAAAAACAGCAAGATAGGAAGGATTAATTGGTTGAAAAGAATAGCGTTTCATCAGAAACTTTAAAAGTAGCGCTACTGTTACGACATAACAATCTTGATTTTCTTCCCAAATGCAAACGTTCAAATGCATCCAACAAAAACAGGATGAATTCATGTTGTTTTACAGCAGCAATAGCATGCAAGCGATGTCTGACACTTGCCAGAATGTCTGTGAGTCAAACAGCTAGAGCTGACTGATGAAAATGATTTTGATGTTGACGAATATGAAACGTACATCTTAGTTGAGAAACCACCAAAAAGTGCTGAGATGATAAAAGCATCAATAAGCTTGGCTAGGCGTGTAGAATAAATCAAATGATTTTAGAATATAATGCAATACATGCGCATATGAGAATTTCATTGACGAACTTATGCAGAAAAATTGTAAGCAAACCAATATTGATGATTTTTGTTAGCCGTAAAGTTAAATTATGGTGGTGGGCAAGTACAAACAAATTCAAATTAAATAACGATTGCCCTTTGTTGTCATTCGTCTATTGTTATCAAAATAGCCTGGGCCCAATGTGATCATATTAAGCGGAATCTACAGTACTAATAATAAAGAAAAGGCCATGGGTGAAATTTTTATAAAAACAACATGAAAAATAAGGGATTTGATACACACCTTTCTGTTAAAAATTTTCTCCCTAAAAACTAGATGACAAATGCAGGATTTTAGGCCGCAATTCTATGCAAAAAGATTAGCACTAGTACTAATAATAAATAAAAGGCCATGGTTGAAATTTTTAGAAAAACAACATCAAAATGAGGGATTTCACGCACATTTCTGGTAAATACGTTGCTTTTCTAATATTAATAATCAAGTGATTATTTTTTTAAAAATAGATATCGCCATAAATTGTTTTCGTGTACGTTGTGAAAATGTCAGAAATATTAACATGCTTAATGGCACCAACGCCGTAGGCGTACATTTTTTAAAAAACTACATGTACCAAAAATATAATGGCTGTTTGGTGTATTCTCCCGAAAAAGTTTTTCAGAAATATTAAGAACAAAATGAACGCTGACGACAGGTTTTTTTAAATAACCAAAAATGCATTTGAATGGATATTTGTCAATCCTATTACTATTCATTATTAATAATGACAGTATCGCCGTGGGTCGTGGGCGAATTTTTTTTTAAAACTAACCTACATTTCTAAACCAATCTGTTAAGAGAGATCCTCTATTGAAAATTTAAGAAAAACCTAATCAGGAATGATGAATTTATACACAAAATGTATCCTGGTGCGTTACGTAATATTTGCACGGTCCCTATGTTTTTTTTTATGCATGCGCACTACTACCCATTTCATTTGTGACCGTGATTTCTGAAACACCCCGTATATGACGGTCTCAATTCTCAAAAACGTATTTGAGCTCGACTGTATACAAAATAAGAAAATGGAGGATGAGCAAACATGTGACGAAGACTTTCACAACATGGTGCCAATTTAAGTTTTTATTTTTATAACAACAAGCGCATGTAACTCCTACACCAAACGCCACACGAAAGCAAATTAATCACGAAATTTCCGCCTAGCCCCAATGGAAATTCAAGCGAATTTGTCGGACCGGAAATGCCTCGCATAGTTGCTACTTTTTACCTGCGTGTTGCTTAGAGAGGTTTCCGCATTTGTTTACATTTTCGGAGAAATACGGTGAATTGGCAATTGAAGGTGGCCGCTTTTTTGGCTTTTATCACACTGGCATCGGCATAGCCGAGGAATGCAGATATATTCGGGGCATCATTAAGTGAGCAGAAACCCCACACAAGAGATTGAGTAGATAATGTACATGTAGTTATTTTTGCATATTTCGGACGAACGTTTTATATGCCCAGAAAAAATGGCGCGACCCTGTCTGAGTTCCATTGATTAACTGGCGCTTGTGGGTACAGGCCTACATAAAGTATGCTACTGAAGGTTATTGTGTTTAGACTTTAGTGTACTGACCATGTATTGACGGAAAATCAATCGAGCATGTTTACATGTTGACCACTCTGCGCAAAATGCGCCTTATCTTTATTTAATTGGAAAAATGACAATGATTTGAAATTGAATTTTTTTTTAGCCAACTGCTAGATTTAGCTAGTGAAACGATAAGATTCATGTATCATTAATTTTTTTTAAATGAGCCATCTTGTGGCTTAATTGTTCACGATTTCTATTGGATTTGGCATTGCATATTCTATGACTTTTCTGTGACTTTTCCATGACTTCAAAATTGTGTCAGTGTCTGCTATAGAATATAGGGTCTTTCAAAGGTTTACGTCATCACTAAATTGCGATTTTCAGAAACATTCTCTACCACTGTGATGACATTACCGTTGGTCAAAAATCTGTCTTAGGCGACATTTTTTGAAAAATTGGATGACAAATAATGAATTTTAAACCAAATTTTGATTATGTGAACCGATCAAACGCAAAAATTCCATAACCCTAATGTAGATTTTGGGTGTCTACAGGCTTTGGTATTGCAAATTCCATGACTTTTCAGTGACTTACGTGACTTCCAAATTTTGTCAATACTATTAGAATATGGGGCCGTTTAAGTTTTGTTATTTAAAAAAATTATTTTCAGACACTGCTTGTAAATACATTATGTCAGCAATCGCCATAATTTTATACCCGCCGCTTCCAATTTTAATGATTTCATGATCATTGACCATTAAAATTTTTGGACGAAGTTTTTACACGAGGTAAATTTAAAAAAAGATAAATCGAATTTTTTTTTTGCGAAACTGGACGACAAATAATGAATTTTAACCCAAATTTTGATTATGTGAACCACTCAGAGGCAAACATTCTAGTATCCTAATTTAAATTTCATGCCTTTCCATGACCTCCATGACCAGAACTTCATTTCATGACATTTCCATGACTTCCATGACAGGTAGACACCCTGTTATGGCATTTATTCGAAAATTTTCCAAAATTGGGAAAATCTGATCTAAAATCTGATCGTATACACTTATTTTCATCAAAAGTTTGCATATGAATATTTCTAACACTTATAATCTTCATTTGGCTTCAAAACTGGAGAAACTTTACACCTTTAAGCATATTATGAATTTCGAAATTATGAAATAAATAAATTATATAGGGCAACTATTTCTCTGCGAGTTACCCTTGATGAAACTAAATTAATAATGAGAAGATATATGTAAATTAGTAACTACATACAAAATAAATTTCCAGAAATTATCGTAATACAGCTGTACAACAGTACCCAGTATATTCAGACCTATATACATATATACATTGTATATTTATTGCATGTATAGGGTTCACCGGCATATTGACCTTTCCGCAGTCAAATAATATCGGTCCTTAAGTAAAAATAATCGCTATATCGGAAAATTGCATACGGCTTGGCGGCAGTTTTTGATGTGTTTTACATTAAATATGTTTGCTAAGAGATACAGACACTCCTAATAACGGCTCTTCACCACATTTTGTTTTCACGAGAAAAGCCCATTTATCCATAAACATTTTTGTCACGATTTCATGTGCCTAGCAACTCTTAACCTGTTAGTTTTTCAATATTGCATTTTTTTCGGTTATATTGTGTGATTCAGAGACATAAACATACTGTGTCATTAGTTGAGATACACTGTCTATTCTCAAAAGGAAAAGTTCAACGAAATTATAATCTATATAATAATTATGCTCCTCTTTATAAAGGCCCTCTTAATTTCAGTGCATCTATGATAATTAAACTGGGTTTTATATTACATAAAACAAAACATGTGTTTAATTGTGTGTGTACTAAGTATAGACCAATGAACGTGATTATAATTTAGGCATAAATATGACACGTTCGACAGAAACAAAACTAAATACTAATCCACATTGTACTTGTATAGCATGTATAGCATAATGTCATTAAATAAGCAACATACATGTACACCTATATCTGGACATTTTTACGGCAAAATGTTATTTACATGTATACACTGTACATGTAATGATGAAGCCATACCGACGTATCGCAATACCATGCACCGCTGCATATTTACGTGTATACATGTATATTAGTAACGTATTGGGACCCCTCTGTATAAATTTATTGCTAGGGATTTTTGCCACATGCATATGATAGAAAATGATGTTCAATATTTGTTTTCAAAAGAAAAGAAACGTTTGTTCAAATTCTTTCATAAGTAGACTTATAGGCCTATATACATGTGTAAATAAGTTAATTTCAAGCAGATTATGCAATTATTGAAGAATTTTATTGGATAAGTGTTGAAAATGCGCACGAAAATCTTGTCACATTTTAAAAAATTCCGTCCAGAATTGACGTTTAAATTTCCGCAGCGTCTTATAACACAAAATAAACAGCATAATTTGCAAATTACAGGATGAAATGTGATAATGTATTGGGAGATATATAGGTCTCATAACATAAATCTCAGAAAAGCTATATTTCTATATAAATGTATAACTTGAGTAAAATATACGTACTAGATGTACAATGTATCTTTTTTAAGGGATTCGTAAATTGTACAAATTTGTACAAAAAATTTCCAACAATCGTTTTTTAAACCCCTTAATATATAGGAGGTCCTTAAACGCCCTCTCAGTATACGGAAATACATGAATACAAAGGATTAAAGGTTGACATATGTTGGTTTATTCATCAAAACGTTTGTGTTGCTTAATAAAAAAAATAGAAATATCAGGGCCTAGTGAGATAACAGTTAATTGAAATATGATGTCCAAGAGTTGTGCAAGCAAATGCAGCCCTAACGTGCCAATAAAGGAAAGTTTTGGGTCATGCAGATTAAATTAACCAAGCTGTAGAGGACCAACATCAAAGAAGCGTTAACATTCGAGACATTTTGATAATTATTAACACTATTTTGTACAACTTGTAGTATACAAGCATTGTGTCGAAAATCGTAAAAAAATTAAATGGAAGAATCTTCCTTATATTTTCACTTTCAAAATAAATTAATCAAAATACGTGTAAACAAAAATGACATCAAATGCAGCAATTTACATTTTAACATGGGAACAAAATATGAAAAGCCATTCCATATAGCTTTATTTTCATAATGTTTTAAACCAAAAATACTGTCTGTTTTTATACATGACATTTACATGTAACCATTAAAACGACAGCCTGCATGAATACACACTGAGAACAAGATTCTCATGCACATACATTGTCTTAAGGACCAATTTATGTTTCCTCGGACTTCCTCGAAAAGTTCATTAATTCCTTGCAGAAAGCACCTTTCAAATTAAGTTATATCTGTAAAACTATACGATGTAAGAAACCCAAAATTCCTGCAAAAATACATATATTTTGCTAAGTTTTGCTTATACAATTTCAAATAAATGTGTAAATAAATCAACACCGAAACCGACAGAAAATTACTATAGCAATTAATCGAACATCGCTGATTTCAAATTTATGATTATATACATTATAATAACTAAATTTTTCAAAATGTCAACATGTATCAGCCTATATGTTTGTACAAAATGTATAATTCCCGTTATTAGAAATAATTTAGGATGTTTTATATACCGCCTCATTCTCGGAAATATTTATCATCAAGTTACAATTGTTTTGCAAGTTATACCAATTTTTTCTGCTGGCCAGTCAGGCATGCTACAGCAAAAATTCATATCAGGAGAACTGTTCAGTTTTAGGCCTCTATACATGTATACATAGCACTGCCCTTTCACTTGGACAAGTATAAAGGGCACTCACGACGACATGCAATTTGGATTTCAATTTCTTATCACAAATTACTCCAGGAATTAAATTGGGATTTAACCAAACATTGAATTCGATATTTTGAATAGCCCTATTCAGTATACTATGCATGCTCATAGGTATCGACCGATCATGATTTTGATGTACACACCTGTACATGTACTGTGTGAAGTGCGATGAACGAGCAACGGGACTCATGGGTATTTCTTCTTACGAATACTCATGCAGACTACTGTATAGATTCAATAACCAGACATTGTATTATGGTATAGGAAAACAGTCATAGGTTATATTGCCTGCTGTCGCCGTTTACTGAACGACTTAGGTATAAAATTATAACGTCATCCATTTAAGCCTAACTGGAAACACCCATGAATACGCAATACCACTTGTGAAAGTTTCCTGAAATCATCATCAGGGAAATGTACTAAATAGGTGCAGTTATCTCAACTGTATAGGCCTTTAGATATGCATGTTCTATATATTGGAGAAAAAGTATCCAGTATTTTCACGTAATGGAACCATATGTTTGTGTTATTAATAACCCTGCATGCTTTGATGCATTAATCTTTTATGGTCCTAAACTGCATGGTCCTGGGTTTCTTTTAATGAAACTTTCAATATCGACTTGAAATTTTATTAATTTATATTGCATGAACTACATTATATTTAGTGTAACTTGGTAGTCTTTTTTAAGTTCATGTCTAATCAACATGCCTAAATGTTTATTATGGTCCTAATGTTACATACCGGTATACGTTGCATACATATAGGTTACAAGAGTGCAATTCTACACACAAGTTCACGTTCCAACATGGATGTATAAATACGCGACACATATTTTAGTTATAATTTTAAATTTTATATTTTTTCAGATAAAAGGCTTATAGTAAAATGAAGATTTGGGCATAGCAACAAATGCATGAATGCCATATTTAAACGACCTGCACATTTTAGATCGCAGTTTCGCCGACATCATTTTCAAAATTAATGATGGTATGTCTACAATCTGAACTGCATTTCTAATTATGGTCCTGAAATAGGTAAGCATTTAAAATTCATGCAGTACTTCGGGTGCATAATTAACGTACGTATGCGAAAAACACCAAATAATATCAAAAATGAGATTACCAGTATTGGGTACACAAAAATTCATAAGTCTGTAAACCACATTTCGTGCTCTTTCAGGGCATAATAAGGACATTAAATTCTACTGAACCATTTCAGTTTAAGCGAGTGAAAAACTAAAAACAATGAAAAATAAGTATAATTTTATTTCCATTTTGCTAAATGTCTCTTTGGTGTATATTAACCGTGTGTATAAAAAATGTGTATATTTTATAAGATACTTTCATACTTTCCTTTTGTCAATGTGATCTTACAAAGATTTCTAGCAGGCTATGTCTATATATACACTAGGTGTATACTAACACATACTTATAATAAATACAATGATTGCAAAGTTCTTTAACAAGGTTAAAGCGACTTAGTTGCGATTTTAAGTTCATAAAAAATGTTTGAGCTAAACAGATTTCAAACTGTTTATACATAAAATAGATGGATCACAAAGGTAAACTGTACACAGACTTCAAAATCGCGTATATATCACGCGAGATAAATATAGTCCATACGTGTAAATTATATGTGCATGTATTGTATGTTGTGTAGATTTTTGTATGCATAATGTGTGTACAATGATTTCGTAAAATTGTTTTATTAAATCAAAGTTGAAAATTTGTTTGAAGCTACTATGGCCCCAACCGCAAAATACGCATGCAGTACCCCAGGTTTATGCTTCTGCCGCAGATTTATATCTTTCTAAGAGGCTCTGATGATCACTTAGATCTAAAGGTTGCTCCTTTATTAGAAAAATAAATGCTAATATTATTTTCTTAATCAATGAGGTCGATTGCAACAAGTTTCAGCAAATTTTTCAAGCTCGGTACGTATATGCAACCCTAGGGCCCAAGCAGACCCTGCCTGCGGCCAGGGCTGGATTAACCGATAAGCTTATGGCACCAAGAAAAGGTGGGCACCACATATTCACTAGTGGTTAAGGGCACGGATGCTCAGATAAAAGAAACTTTCTACATGTATAGAATTATTGGCTAAGATTAATCATTTGCTATCTAGTTTTTCTAAAAATGTCGCATGTGGCTCTTCAAATTTATTAATTTCACAAGTTGGTTTTTTGACAATTTGGGCTAAACTATGTGATTCTGAACTGTTTTGCAGAATACATTAAAAATGCATTATTGACGAATTCTTTTTTTTAATTGCCTTCAGTGTTCCCTTTCTTATATTTCTGAAAAACCTTTTCTGGAGGCTTTTCTAAATCCATTATTTCTGGTAGCGGTATAAAAATCAACTTTTTATACAAAAACGTGCGTAAACATCTTATTTGTGGTCTTGTGTTTCTAAAAAGTTCGCCTATTGTTCAAAAATATTTGACTAGAATTGTGGCCTGAAATCCAGCATTTGTGATCTGGTTTTCCCTCATTTCGAAAAAACTCAAATTATTTTACAGTATATTTTCAATGAGATAAATATGGGGGCACCAAAATCTTAAGTGCTTGGGGCCTCTACATATTTTAATCTGACCCTGCCTGCGGCCAAAATGTGGTCTTAATCTCTTGGAATAAAAGTACCCATAATTGCATAACCATTGCAAACTATAAGTTTTTAGTTTTTTCCAGCGCAAAACAAACAGTTCAAGTTTGTTTTCAGTACAAACAAAGCAACACCCTTTGAAGACAGCCAACAGACAGCCCCAGAGATAGCCAACAGAATTCGGTCTTTTGATATACTTTTGGGCGTTTGTAAATTATTGATAGCATTTATCTGCATTTCGAACCAATCAAATTATGCCAAATCATTGGCCATGGCAGATGGTCCCATTTGAGCAGCTTGCAGGGCACGAAGATAAGGCCGGGAACCGCACGGGTAGAACGAAGGGTCAATATATCCTTATCTCGTCCAAAATTTAATATAAATTATTTCATTTCAAACGATGCTGTCATATTGAGCAATTTTAGCAAGCAGAACGAGGTAGAACTACTTGTACGCATGAGGCACGAACTGAACTGAACTGAACTGAACTGAACTGGTAGCATTATCCTTTGTGACGGACCC